>JBBPBO010001985.1:19966340-20119499 GCA_037974295.1 Cicer cuneatum
TTTTTAGAAGATCGTCAATCAAGGGTCCATTTTTATTTTCAGTTTCCTTCTTTCGTTATTCTTCTACATTTGTTTATCTTTATGTTTTCAAAATTTTTGTCATCCATGTTTCATAGTGGTTGTTGGTATTGGAGGAAGATGAAAGGTGGCTCTGGCCGGGTTCCATGATTTCATATATAGATATATTTTTATTCAAATTTGGATTTTAAAATCAAATCTATCCTATCAGGTATCATAAATTCTTTCTCTAATAAAGGCTTTCAAATGACCCGTAAAAATATGTTTAATGTATTTTAATTTCTATACTAATATAATAAGATATAAACATGTTCTAATTCCCTTAGAAATTTGTTGGTAGTCATATACATGAAGTATTGATGCAAATTGAGACTGTGTAAATGAAGATCTTCATTTATGGCGTAGGTCATCCAAGACTATTTTGTAGACTTATTTGTGGCATTATTCAATTGTGTGTTTTTTACAAGCCTTCAACTGTGTATTTGTTCCTGCTGTTTTGAGTTTTGAAAACAATTTATGCTACCGAAAATATTATTGGGTTGAGTCGCGGACTAAGTCGCTCTCTTTAAGACGTTTCGCGGCACTGCCCAAATTGTGCAAGGAAGACTATCAACTACGCCGTCCCCAGGATAAAACAGCCCAGTTAGTCTATATCGAGTTTCACTACACCGTGAAAAAACCGTTCTAGAATTACACCCTCAGTATGGCAGTCTAATGGTTGTCACTCGTAATATGGTACTAAGACCACTCGAAAGAAAGAAAGAGGAGAAGTAAGAATATGGAGGGAGAAGAAGAGAAAAGCCTCAGAAGAAAGGAGAGCTTTTCGTGTGATTTACAACTGAGCAGGACCCTCTATTTATAGAAGAGATTTGCTACTGGATCTGAGGGATTTCGAGATCCATTAGATCAGACTCACACTAAAATCCTGCCTCATTTTTCTAGGTTAGGTTGACTACGAAATTTTTAGGGTTTTGACCCAGTACTTGGCCACAAAACAACCGGGAACCAAGATAGGTTTTGACCAAACTGAACTGTGCGAAATACAGGGAATGAATAACAGGATCAGAAATAAAGTGTTGACTCGATGGAGGGCCAATTAAGTAAAAACGCAAGCATTCCTTTTTTCAGAAAATAAATATTAATTTTTAATTTTCTTTTTACTAAAAATTAATAATTCACCACCCAAGCCAAGCACATGCCCGGCCCGGCCAGACAGCGGCGGCGCGCGTGTGTGGTGATTTATTTTGCATACGTTCTCGCCCCTTCACAAAATTGGGGTACCCCTTGGGGCACATCCCAAGTGTCATACCTCCACCTTATAAACACTACTAGAATGTGTAACCCCTCCTCTGTGGAACTTTTTTTTTTTCAATTCACAAACTAGCTCTTTTGTTCCTCATTTCCAAAAATCCTCCACTTGAATTTAAAAAAGTAGGTTCTGAAATAGCGTCAAACGCTTTCATAAGATTGTGCATAAACAAAGGTGTCTATGACTTGAACCTTTGCATAGCGAGTAAGATTCTGATTTAACAAGAGTGACTCGTAGTCTTGAACTCTATCTCGGACATCAAACCCACACACAACCTTTTCATTAGGTGTATTCTAAAAAGCTCGTGCATTTATGGCTCTGCACGTCTATCCCAGTATAGTGAACGTTCTAGGAATTTTTGCCTCAAAATTCCATAGAAAACGACCTCATTTCCACATTCACATAGGTGAGTCTATCAAGATACTCCTGTAGCTAGGTACTCTCTCCACATAGAGTATAGATCTCATTAAGAGTTTCTATTATCTCAACCTTCCATCGCTTCAGGAATCATGCTTCTGTTAAATATAATAACATGTTCATCTCATATCACTATGACTTGTTATTACCCATTGAACCTAATTCTTGGGATCTCCAGTCTTTTAGGTCGGGTTCCCATCATGAGTGACTCATTTATCTATACGCAATAGTCCCATCCTTTTGGATGTATTTATGACTTTCTCTCTAGCCAATCCTTTCGTCAAAGGATCTACTAAGTTATCATCAGTGCGTACATGATCCACTATTACAGCTCCTTTAGTAAGTAATTCTCTAACTGTGTTGTGCTTACGACGTATTTGTCGTCTCTTACCATTGTAATAACGATTCTCAATTTTTGCAATAGCCCCGATACTATCGCAGTGGATCAACACAGCTGGCATAAGTTTTTCCCACAAAGGGATCTCAGCTAGCAAGCATCTCAACCAGCTCGCTTGTTCACTAGCTGTTGCTAGTGCTATCATTTCATACTCCATAGTGGACTGAGCCAGTATCGTCTATTTCTTCGATTTCCAAGATACAGCACCACCGGCTATATTAAAAATATAGCCACTGGTTGCTTTGGAGTCATATGATAAGGTGTTTCAATCAGCATCACTGTATCCTTCAAGTACGGCAGGAAATCTTTGATAATGTAATCCTAGATTCGTGGTCCTTTTTAGGTATCTCATGACTCTTTCGATAGTGTGCCAATGCTCCATACTAGGTCTACTGGTAAACCTGCACAATAGTCCCACGACGTAGGCAATGTCGGGTCTAGTACAATCAGTGGCATACCTGAGGCTGCCAATGATGCTCGCATATTCAGTTTGTCTAACACATTCACCAGTGTTCTTAAAAAGTTTCATACTTGGATCATATGGTGTGCAAGCAGGTTTACAGTCAAAGTATTTATATTTCTTTAGGATCTTTTCAATATAATGAGACTGATCTAAAGAAATTCCCTTTTCTGACCTAGTAATCTTGATTCCTAATATTACATCCGCTTCTCTAAGGTCTTTCATATCAAAGTTGTTACTCAACAATGATTTCACATTATTTACAGCATGAATGTTTGAACCAAATATGAGTAAGTCGTCTACATAGAGACATATGATAGTGCAAATGCCATTTTCAAATTTGTAATAAATACATTTGTCACTTTCATTCACTTTAAACTCATTCGATATAATCAAATTGTCAAACTTTTCATGTCATTGCTTAGGAGCTTGTTTAAGACCATACAGAGATTTATCTAACTTACAGACCTTGTTTTCTTGTCCATGAATTACAAAACCTTCAAGTTGTTCCATATAGATTTCTTCTTCCAGATCACCATTTAAAAAAGTTGTTTTAACATCCATTTGGTGTATCACCAAATTATGAATTACTGCTATTGAAATGAGTACCCTAATGAATTATTCTCGTGACTAGAGAAAAAGTGTCGAAGAAATCTATATTTTCTCTTTGCCTAAAACCTTTGGCTACAAGGCGTGCCTTGTATTTATCAATAGTTCATCGAGTTTTAGTTTCTTTTTTAAGATCCATTTACAACCTATCGGCTTGCAACCAGGAGGCAAGTTGTAACACCCCGAGTTTTAAACAGCGCGAGTGTATTTTTTTTTTAAACCAAAATAAAATAAATAAAAGAATTTTCGAATTAATTCAAGATAATTAAAATAAAATTAAATTAAGTCATCTCATAAAATAATACATCTTAAATTCAAATGACAAGAATAATTAAATAATTACATCGTAAATATAACTAAGTAATTTAATTTTGGGAATTAATACTTTTAATACAACAAACGGTAATACGTCAACAAAAGTTAGTGTCATAACATCTCCAAAAAACATTTGGATCGCGGCCCACTAAAACAATATCAGAGTGCGGAAAAATATACAATTATCCCAAAATAAATAATTACACCCACCGAGCTCAAGACCCTATACAACAAGTCTAAACTGATCATGCACTAAAGCTATAGGAGCAGGGGTTCCCTCCGCATCCGTTACAAGTCTCGTCTGACTCTGCGGCTCGCCTCGATGTGACGTCCTCCTCCTCATCATACAGAGAAGGATCAGTCTCCTCCGAAGTCAGATATACCCATGATCTTGGTCGCTTCTGTAAGACCCTTAAATTTAAAATTTAATTATGGAATTAATATTAAGTGTATTTTGGGGATATTTGTAAAATATTTAATATATGTATGTTTTGAGTGAATATATATATATATATAAATATTTATTTTGGAAGATGAATTAAAATTATTGGATGAAGAATAAATTAATTTAATTACAAGTAATTCAATTAACGGACAGTTAATTAAGGGATTATCGGCTAATTGCGACGAGACTGGTTAAGTGCTGAAAATCAGACAAGTGTCGGGTGAGGTGGCACCCACACAAGCCTATAAATATGAGTGAGAGGGAAGGGCAAAATCAGAACATCATTCCTCCTCCATAATGCATGTAACAGTACCCACCTTCTCCCTTCCCTTCTCATTCTGAGTTCTGTTCACGATTTCAAAAAAAAAAAAGAGGGAGTTCCTCAAAAGTGACATTAATTGGAACTCTAAGCACCAAACCAGAAAACCGCCAGTACAAAAGTTGTTCCCCTCATCATTCCGAAGCTAAAGAACCCATTTTCGTAGCAGCAAACGCAAGCCGGAGTTTCGCCGATTTTTGACGCGTAAACAGAAACGTGAGCAGTAGCAGAAACGCAACAAGGGTAAGGGCACCTTCCACTTTCTAGTTGCATTAGGGCTGTAAATGCATAACTGTCATGACATTACTGATGTTCTCAGCATTGTTTAAAGAAAAATTGTTTTTGCAATGACATTTTGAAAAATGGAGAAAATGCATTATGTTGATGTGTAATGATTCTGTGATGGTTGTTGTTTGGTTGAATGCACTAAAGTTGTTTTGTTTGTGTGTGGGAAAACTGAAAAATGTCTTCCATGTTATTTTGAAGGTGATCAAAATACATATTTTTAAAATTGTTGTGCTGGTTGTATAAAATGCGAAAAAAATACATTATGTTGGTGTTTTGCTGCTATGTGATGGTTGTTGTTGGCTGAATGTATTAATGTTGTTCTGCTTGTGTGAGAAAGCTGAAAATGCTTTGCATGTTGTGATTGGTTGTGTAAGAATGCCTGGAAATACCTTGCATGTTGTTTTGAGAAATGATCAACAATGTAAATGTTGAAAAAGGTTTGTTCTGTGTGATTGACATTCTGATTGTGAGTGATTCTGGTGATGCTGATGTTTTCAACAAAAAAGGGATTTTAAATGATGAAAGTGTTTTTCTGGAAAAGTTGTTATTGATGAAAAATGCCTGAGTTTTGTGGTTCAAAAGAGTGTTGAATCTGTTTTGGTGTTTTGCTGATTTTTCAATGGAAACAATTTGAAAATGAGTTGAAGTCTCAAGAAATTTTCACTGAATTCGAAGGTGTATTCGAATACAGCATGAGTGTATTCAAATACAGCCTGGCAAGCTTCTATTTTACTCAAGTTTTCAAACTTGTATTCGAATACGGGCCTCTGTATTCGAATACACATGAAGGATTTTGCTTCTGACTTAGCATTTGTATTCGACTACGACTCTGTCGTATTCGAATACAGAAGTGAAATTTTAACACTGTATTTGCATCTGTATTCGACTACGACAGTCTTGTATTCGAATACAAGATGCTGACTTTCACAATTTTTGCTTCTGTATTCGAATACAGATTCGTGTTTTTCCAGAAACTCAAGTTTTAGCTTCTGTATTCGAATACAAGGAAGCTGTATTCGAATACAGATTCGTGTTTTCCAGAAAATCAAGTTTTAAACAATATCATATGAATCTTAAAGTGTTGGGGAACATTGATAAGGGTTAAAATGATTTAAAATGGAGTTTTGAAATAGTTTTAAAGAGGAGATGATGAGATTCTGGAAACCTTTAATGATTTTGGAGAAAATACTGAGTTACACTGTTTTTGTCTTTTGTATTCGAATACAAGTATGTTGTATTTGAATACAGAATGTTAAATTTGCAGTTGTCAGCTTCTGTATTCGAATACAAGAGAGCTGTATTCGAATACAGATTCGTGTTTTTCAGAAAATCAAAGTTTTAAACATTGTCTTATAGACCCTAAGTGTTGGGGAATATTGAGAAGGTTTGTGATGAATTAAAATGGAAATTCTGTGATAGTTTGTAGTGGTGGTGATGAAGTTTTTGGAGACTTTACTGATGTAGTGAAAGATGTTTAATTGTGCACTGAGACTACCTCTGTATTCGAATACCAGGGGGCTGTACTCGAATACAGAGTGTTAATTCTGCACTGTTTTGGCTTATGTATTTGAATATAGAGAAGCTGTATTCGAATACAGATTCGTATTTTCCAGAAATCTCAGTTTTAAACATTGCCTTATGTATTTTAAGAGATGGGGGAAAGACTTATGATAATTAAGAATGGAATTTTGAGATAATGAAAAGTGATAATGTTTCTTGGAATGTTTAATCATTGATGTGTTGATGATGAAATTAATTGTGTTGAGATGTTTTGGGGGAATGCTGGAAAGGCTGAGTTTTTCTAATATTGCATATTGTTTTCAGTGAAGAGAAAACATTGCATATTCATGCATTTCATAGTCAGGTGGTGACCGCGATGGGCCACAGAGTAATGCGGTAACCGTGATGGTCCGCGAAGTTAACTAGTAACCACAGTAGTGGGCTACGGAATGGTCGCGTGTTCGTGGTGGTCCATTCTATCTGGGTTCAGAGTGGTCGCGTGTTCGTGGTGGTCCATTCAAAAACGTAAAACGTGCTGGTCTGTTGAGCGACTGCACTGGTGTTGATCTGTTGAGCGATTGCACCTGGTCTTGAGGACCATTAAAGTCAAACATATTTAAATTGTGCTGGTTTGTTGAGCGACTGCACCTTGGTAATTCCAAGAAATTGTATACATGAGCATATACATATTGCATTGAGGGATTGACCGGAGGGTCACGATTTGGTTATATGATGATGATTGGAAAGTAATGTGTGTAAGTACGTGGTAATATCTGAATTTCTGATAAATGATTGTGATTGTTGTAGTGTTGGCTGTACTTACAACATATTTTCCATATTAATTGGTTGTTGTTTTGAAAAGGCATACATGTCATGAAATTTCAAAATAAACATCTTAATCTTCATCATTATTATATGATATGCCATGGATGTAATTATTCTGTGATAAATGCTATGTGTTATGTGTTAATTTCGGTCGGTGACCCTTTTCTATTATTGTGGAAATTGGGCTTTGCCCTCAGATGAACCTCAATCCCGTCCCACCGACGGTTACACTAACGACAGAGACGTCGTTAGTTTTCCTTGATATTCGTATACGGAGTCTTTGTGAACATCGCAGAGGGACGGACAGCTGGCGGAAGACGAGACTTGTAGAGGATGCGGCGGAGACCGTGCTACTGTAGCTTAGTGCATGATCAGTTAGATTTGATGTATAGGATTTTGAGCTGGAAAATGTACTTTGTTTTTAATTTGGGAATTATTGAACCACTTTTCCGCTAAAACATTTCGCACTCTGATATTTTCTTCTGAGATGTTATGACACTGATCTTTTGAAATGTATTAATGTTTATTATTAATTTCCAAAGATAAGTACTTAGTGATATTTATGATGAAACTAATTAATTACGTTCATCGATTAAATTACGACGTACCTTTTTATGAAATGAATTAAAGGAAATTTTATTTCAATTCTTTTGAAGTAATGAATTGGAAAATCATTTTAATTATTTATTTTTTTAAAAAAATAATAATACACTCGCGTTGTGTTTTAAACTCGGGGTGTTACAATTTTGGTATCAGAGCATTTGGTTAAAGTTTTAGGTTAAAGCTTTGATTAAAGTATTGGTTTTGAGTCTTTATCTGATCATGCATAGGAGCAAGTAGTTAAAGTGTCATGTCTTGTGTAAGTTGTGGTGTGACTGAAGTGATGATGGTTTTGTAGGAAACAATGCCTCCACGAAGAGACGACATCACAAGAGCCAATGTCAGCCGGGAAGATAGGATGGCTGAGGCGATGAATAACATGGCTGCGTCTGTTGCTGCACAGACGACTGCAAAGACTCAACGAGATCTGGAGAAGAGAGAAAGAGAGATTCGCGCTGCTGAATCTAGAGGACTAGAGGATTTTCGTCATCATAATCCTCCAAAGTTCAAGGGTGATGAGGGTCCAGAAAGAGCGGACCAGTGGATTCAAGAGATGGAGAAAATCATCGAGATGATTAATTGTCGGGCACAATGAAAGTCAACTATGCCACGTACCTGCTGATAGGGGATGCAGAGTATTGGTGGAGAAGCACAACACTACTGATGGGGTCAGCTCAAGAGGAGGTGAACTGGGAATCGTTCAAAAAGAAGTTTTTGGACAAATACTTCCCGATGAGCACTAGGACCAAGTTGGGTGACGATTTTCTGAAATTGCACCAGGGAAATATGACGGTGGGAGAGTATGCGGCTAAGTTTGAATCCTTGTCAAGACATTTCAGATTTTTCCGGGAAGAAGTTGATGAACAGTTTATGTGTCATCGCTTTCAAAATGGACTGAAGTATGAGATTCAAGACTCGGTCTTACCATTGGGAATTCAATGTTTCCAAGTGTTAGTGGAGAAGTGTAGAGAGGTTGAAGAGATGAAGAACAGGAGGGCCAACATAGGAGGGAACTTTAATTCTGGAGGGCCTAGTCGGGTGCATTATCAGAACAATAGAGGGAAGCAAGTTGCTAAACCGTATAACTGGCCACAAAACAACAAGAGAGGCCAGAATCGGTCGGGAAATCAGAATTTTGGACGGCAATTAGGTCAAAGGGTTCGTTGTTTCCGATGTGGGAAAGAAGGACACTACGCTACTGCTTGTATTGTAAAGGATTCCCCCTGTTTCAATTGCCATAAACCATGACACTTTGCAAGGGATTGCAAGGCTCTGAAGGTGGAACCAACTATGAACGCGACTAGGGCTACTCGTCCTACTGCTAGAGGTCGTGTTTATCACATGGGTGCTGAAGCTAGGAGTCAAGTCCCTAATTTAATCCAGCAAGGTTGCGAGATTGCAGGTAACACACTAACTGCACTTTTTGACTCGGGGGCAACCCACTCTTTCATTGATATGGATTGTGTGAATCGTTTGAAGTTATTTGTGTCTGCTTTACCTTTTGATTTGGTTGTTTCCACACCTGCTAAGACTTTGATTGTAGACTCTGCATGTTTACACTATACTGTAACAATTCAGAATAGAGATTTCTTGGTTAATTTAATCTGTCTACCCCTACAATCACTCGAGATCATTCTCGGCATGGATTGGATGACATATAATTACGTAGTCTTGGATTGCGCTCGAAAATTAGTTCTTTTCCCCGAACTTGGAGTCGTTTGGTATTTGGCTGCTAACAAACTCGAAGTATCTCTGAAAGAAGGAACTCAGGAATTTCTATCATTGGCTAACGTGGAGACCAAGATGGATGTGAACATAGAAGATGTATTGTTAGTCAAAGAATATCCGGATGTATTTCCAACAGAAATTCCAGGATTACCCCCAATAAGAGAGGTGGAGTTCTTCATTGACTTGCACCCAGGAACTGGACCTATTTCAATTGCGCCGTACCGAATGTTGCCCTTGGAATTAAGCGAGCTTAAGGGCCAAATTGAAGGTTTATTGGAGAAAGGATTTATTAGACCAAGTGTGTCGCCATGGGGAGCTCCGGTGTTGTTGGTTAAGAAGAATGATGGAAGTTCACGCTTATGTGTGGATTATCGGCAACTTAACAAGGTAACTATCAAGAATCGTTATCCTTTACCATGCATCGATGATTTGATGGATCAATTGAGGGGAGCCGCGGTGTTTTCAAAGATCGATTTGAAGTCAGGATATCATTAAATTCGGGTGAGAGAAGGAGATATTCAAAAGACTGCTTTTAGAACTCGTTACAGACATTATGAATATCTCGTTATGCCATTTGGAGTTACGAATGCACCAGCGATTTTCATGGACTATATGAGTAGAATTTTCAGTCCATTCCTGGATAAGTTCGTGGTGGTATTCATCGTTGATATTTTGATTTATTCAAAGGATGAAGAAGAACATGAAGAGCACCTACGCCAAGTTCTTGAAGTCTTACGCGAGAAGCAACTGTATGCCAATTTGTTGAAGTGCGAGTTTTGGCTAAAGAAAGTGAACTTCTTGGGACATGTGATAACAAAAGAAGGAATTGCTGTCGATTCGGCAAAGATTGAGACAATTCTTTCCTGGAAACAGCCCCAAACTATCACAGACATACGAAGTTTTGTCGGACTAGCAGGATACTACAGGAGATTTATTGAAGGATTTGCTAAGATTGTAGCTCTTTTGACACAACTCACCAGAAAGAATCAGTCGTTTGCATGGACGGAGAAGTGTGAGGAAAAATTTCAGTTGCTTAAGAAAAATTTGACAACCTCACCAGTATTGGTTTTGCCACAGCCGGAAGAACCATATGAAGTTTACTGTGATGCATCTCACCAAGGTCTATGATGTGTTTTGATGCAACACAAAAAAGCTGTAGCATACGCCTCAAGGCAATTGAAGGCTCACGAACGAGACTATCCTACTCATTATTTAGAGCTTGTGCAGTAGTGTTTGCATTAAAGGTCTGGAGGCACTACTTATATGGATGCACGTTCACGGTGCTCAATGACCATAAAAGTTTGAAGTATCTGTTCGATCAGAAAGAATTGAACATGCGTCAGAGGAGATGGATGGAGACTCTCAAAGATTTTGATTTTTCATTGCAGTACCACCCTGGGAAAGCCAATGTGGTGGTTGATGCATTAAGTAGGAAAAGCGTATCAGTGTCTTCAATGATAATGGCCAGATGATGACTCTTCATCATATGCATATTTTTCATTGTTTTTAGTCTTATTTATCTTCAATCATTAGTTAATTTAATGATTTATTTGATATATTTTGTTGATTCTAGTTCTTGGGTTTAATAAAATGCTTATGTTCTTATTTCGTTGATTAAGTAGAGATTTTTCGGAGTTTTGCGTCGTTTCTTTGTTTTTAGTGCAGTGCTGAATTCTGGTGAGAAATCAACATGACCTATGTCGAGTATTTCAGTGATATCTGGAGTTGTAGATGTCCAATTGGAGTCAAACTAAGTGTAAATGAAAGCTAACATCCATAGCTACAACTTTCATGAAGACATCGGAACCAAATTCGGACTCAAAATAGTAGAAATATGCAGTATACGTCAGATAGAAGATATTGTGCGCCTGAAGCACAAAGCATGCGCCTGAAGCGCATTTCTACACTGCTGATTCTGTTTAAATGCGCCCGAAGCGCAAGGCCTGCGCCTGGGGCGCGTGGCGCGCTGCAGATTGTATAAAATCGAGTTTTTCTGATTTTTTAGGGATCTTTTGGTCAATTGAGAAGCTCAGAGACTTGTGCCCTAGCAGAGAAGCTCAGTGACGGCTGTTCTACACCATTGAAGGAGTTTTATCAAGAATCATTCATGAATCTTTCTTGTAATTCTTCTTTAATCTCTATCTCTTTAATCTCTGTAATGAGCAACTAAATCCTATTTGTTAGGGATGAGTGGAACAAGATGAAACCTTTATTTGTCTGAATTGATTCCTGGTTATATTAATAAATTTATTGAATTATTTTTCTCATCTCTGTGCTTAATGCTTTTTATTTCCTGATCAACTTTAAAATGTTCTATGATTTGTAATTTGAAACGGAAGTGGACTTTACGAATGCTTGAGATGAGAAATTCAAGAGATTGTAGTCTAGGGATAGATGCAGGTCATGAAACCAATTGAATTAGTTGCAGAGACAACAATTTAAAAAGAGAATTTTTGTACTATAAAGCTTAATCATAATCTTAAACCCACTAAGGAATTAGGGGTTATTTTGGAATTAAAGGTTCTGTCACTAAGACATTAGGGCAAGAATACTAAAGAGAATTCGGTAATAATTCAATAAAGGAATTCAGTAACTATGATCAAATTAGAAACCAAGGTTGGACTCAAAGTGAAACTCATCCCTGACATTTTTCTCATTATAATAGTTCAATTTCATTACTATTGTTATTTTAAATATTACCTCAATCAACTCGGAAATTTTTTGTTCAATTTCAGTAATTAAATATAATTCGATAGTAAAACGCAATCCTTGAGTTCGACACTCGGTACTACCGTTTTAATTATTACTTGCAACGATTCAGTACACTTGCTGAAACGCTATCACCAGACAACAAGATTTGTGGGAAGCATTTAGAGATCTACACTTGGACGTAAAGTTTGCACCAGGAATTTTAAAGTGTGGAATGGTAACAATTTCAAGTGGTTTGCTTGAGGAGATTGCGAATTTGCAAGATGACGCATTAATCCAAGAAAAGAGGAATCTGGTAGCGCAAGGACAGACAATTGAGTTCAAAGTCGGACCAGATAATATTCTGAGATGTAAGGGAAGAGTTTGTGTACCGGAAGTTGCAGATATGAGAAGGACGATTTTGGAAGAGGCTCATAAGAGTAAGTTGAGTATTCATCCTGGAGCGACCAAGATGTACCAGGACTTAAGACAGAATTACTGGTGGCCAAGAATGAAGAGGGACGTAGCGGAATATGTATCGGCTTGTTTAATTTGTCAGAAAGCAAAAGTGGAACATCAGCGACCTGCTGGAATGCTGCAACCATTGGATATACCGGAATGGAAGTGGGATAGCATTTCCATGGATTTCATAATTGGATTGCCCAAGACAAGGAAGAAGAATGATTCGATTTGGGTAATAGTGGATCGATTGACAAAGTCCGCACATTTCCTACCGGTAAGGACCACTTATAAAGTAGATAAGATGATGGAAATCTACATTGCTGAGATTGTGAGATTACATGGAGTTCCATCGAGTATAGTATCAGATCGTGATCCAAAATTCACATCTCATTTCTGGGGAGCGCTGCATGAAGCTTTGGGAACGAAACTGAAATTGAGTTCCGCTTACCATCCACAAACAGATGGACAGACTGAGACAACAAACCAGTCCTTGGAAGATCTATTGAGAGCGTGTGTGTTGGATGATAGAGGAAACTGGGATGAGGTGTTGCCATTGATTGAGTTTACTTACAACAATAGTTTCCACGCAAGTATTGGAATGGCACCCTATGAGGCTTTGTATGGACGCAAGTGTCAGACGCCTTTATGCTGGTTTAAGGACGGAGAAAATATGATTGTTGGACCTGAGATGGTGGAACAGACTACAGAGAAAATCAAGAGAATACAAGAGAAAATGAAGATTTCACAAGATCGTCAAAAGAGTAATGCGGACAAGCGTCGCAGACCTTTGGAATTCGAGCAGGGTGATCATGTACTTCTAAGGGTCACGCCTACAACTGGTGTTGGCAGAGCTATTAAGTCAAGAAAGTTGACTCCGAAATTTATTAGACCATAACAAATTACTGCGCGAATTGGACCAGCGGCTTATCGGATTGCTTTACCTCCCATACTGTCCAATATTCACGACGTATTTCACGTGTTGCAGTTAAGAAAATACATTGCAGACCCATCACATGTGATCGAACCAGATACAATTCAGCTGAAGGATAACCTGTCATTCGAAGTATTTCCCGTAAGGATTGAAGACAGGAAGATAAAACAGTTGAGGAACAAGGAAGTCCCACTAGTCAAAGTGATTTGGAATCCGACTACGGGAAACGCGACTTGGGAACTGGAGAGTAAGATGAGGGAACAATATCCTCAGTTGTTTATCGACATGTAGTTTCGAGGACGAAACTAATTTAAGGGGGGTGGTAATGTAAGACCCTTAAATTTAAAATTTAATTATGGAATTAATATTAAGTGTATTTTGGGGATATTTGTAAAATATTTAATATATGTATGTTTTGAGTGAATATATATATATATATAAATATTTATTTTGGAAGATGAATTAAAATTATTGGATGAAGAATAAATTAATTTAATTACTCGTAATTAAATTAACGGACAGTTAATTAAGGGATTATCGGCTAATTGCGACGAGACTGGTTAAGTGCTGAAAATTAGACAAGTATCGGGTGAGGTGGCACCCACACAAGCCTATAAATATGAGTGAGAGGGAAGGGAAAAATCAGAAACCATTCCTCCTCCATACTGCATGTAACAGTACCCACCTTCTCCCTTCCCTTCCCATTCTGTTCACGATTTCAAAAAAAAAAAAGGGAGTTCCTCAAAAGTGACATTAATTGGAAATCTAAGCACCAAACCAGAAAACCCCCAGTACAAAAGTTGTTCCCCTCATCATTCCGAAGCTAGAGAACCCATTTTTAAAACTGTTGTGCTGGTTGTATAAAATGCGGAAAAAATACATTATGTTGGTGTTTTGCTGCAATGTGATGGTTGCTGTTGGCTGAATGTATTAATGTTGTTCTGCTTGTTTGAGAAAGCTGAAAATGCTTTGCATGTTGTGATTGGTTGTGTAAGAATGCCTGGAAATACCTTGCATGTTGTTTTGAGAAATGATCAACAATGTAAATGTTGAAAAAGGTCTGTTCTGTGTGGTTGACATTCTGATTGTGAGTGATTCTGGTGATGCTGATGTTTTCAAAAGAAAAGGGATTTTAAATGATGAAAGTGTTTTTCTGGAAAAGTTGTTATTGATGAAAAATGCCTAAGTTTTGTGGTTCAAAAGAGTGTTGAATCTGTTTTGGTGTTTTGCTGATTTTTCAAAGGAAACAGTTTGAAAATGTGTTGAAGTCTCAAGAAATTTTCACTGAATTCGAAGGTGTATTCGAATACAGCATGAGTGTATTCGAATACAGCCTGCCAAGCTTCTATTTTACTCAAGTTTTCAAACTTGTATTCGAATACGGGCCTCTGTATTTGAATACAGATGATGGATTTTGCTTCTGACTTTGCATCTGTATTCGACTACGACTCTGTCGTATTCGAATACAGAAGTGAAATTTTAACACTGTATTCGCATCTGTATTCGACTACGACAGTCTCATATTCGAATACAGGATGCTGACTTTCACAATTTTTGCTTATGTATTCGAATACAAGGGAGCTATATTCGAATACAGATTCGTGTTTTTCCAGAAACTCAAGTTTTAGCTTTTGTATTCGAATACAAGGAAGCTTTATTCGAATACAGATTCGTGCTTTCCAGAAAATCAAGTTTTAAACACTATCATATGAATCTTAAAGTGTTGGGGAACATTGAGAAGGGTTAAAATGATTTAAAATGGAGTTTTGAAATAGTTTTAAAGAGGAGAGGATGAGATTCTGGAAACCATTAATGATTTTCAAGAAAATACTGAGTTACACTATTTTTTTCTTCTGTATACGAATACAAGTATGCTGCATTCGAATACAGAGTGTTAAATTTGTAGTTTTCAGCTTCTGTATTCGAATACAAGAGAGCTGTATTCGAATACAGATTCCTGTTTTTCAGAAAATCAAAGTTTTAAACATTGTTTTATAGACCCTAAGTGTTGGGGAATATTGAGAAGGTTTGTGATGAATTAAAATGGAATTTCTGTGATATTTTGAAGTGGTGGTGATGATGTTTTTGGAGACTTTATTGATGTAGTGAAAGATGTTGAATTGGGCACTGAGACTGCCTCTATATTCGAATACCAGGGGGCTGTACTCGAATACAGAGTGTTAATTATGCACTGTTTTGGCTTCTGTATTCAAATACAGAGAAGTTGTATTCGAATACAGATTCGTATTTTCCAGAAATCTCAGTTTTAAACACTGCCTTATGAATTTTAAGAGTTGGGGGAAAGACTTATGATAATTAGGAATGGAATTTTAAGATAATGAAAAGTGATAATGTTTGCTGGATTGTTTAATCATTGATGTGTTGATGATGAAATTAATTGTGTTGAGATGTTTTGGGGGAATGCTGGAAAGGTTGAGTTTTTCTGATATTGCATACTGTTTTCAATGAAGAGAAAACATTGCATGTACATGCATTTCATAGTCAAGTGGTGACCGCGATGGGCCACAGAGTAATGCGGTAACCGTGATGGTCCGTGAAGTTAAGTAGTAACCACAATAGTGGGCTACGGAATGGCCGCGTGTTCGTGGTGGTCCATTCTATCCGTGCGAGGATTTAGCTTCTGTGTATTCGGCCTGTGAGAGGCTAATACACGTGAAAGTAGTAACCATGATGGGTTGTAGAGTGGTCGCGTGTTCGTGGTGGTCCATTCTATCTGGGTTCAGAGTGGCCGCGTGTTCGTGGTGGTCCATTCTATCCGGGCTACGGAATGGCCGCGTGTTCGTGGTGGTCCATTCAAAAACGTAAAACATGTTGGTCTGTTGAGCGAATGCACTGGTGCTGATCTGTTGAGCGATTGCACCTGGTCTTGAGGGCCGTTAAAGTCAAACATATTTAAATTGTGTTGGTCTGTTGAGCAAATGCACTGGTGCTGATCTGTTGAGCGATTGCACCTGGTCTTGAGGGCCGTTAAAGTCAAACATATTTAAATTGTGTTGGTCTGTTGAGCGACTACACTGGTGCTGATCTATTGAACGATTGCACCTGGTCTTGAGGACCGTTAAAGTCAAACATATTTAAATTGTGCTGGCTTGTTGAGCGACTACACCTTTGTAATTCCAAGAAACTGTATACATGAGCATATCCATATTGCATCGAGGGATTAACCGGTGGGTCACGATTTGGTTATATGATGATGATTGGAAAGTAATGTGTGTAAGTACGTGGTAATATCTGAATTTCTGATAAATGATTGTGATTGTTGTAGTGTTGGCTGTACTTACAACATATTTTCCATATTAATTGGTTGCTGTTTTGAAAAGGCATACATTTTTATGAAATTTCAAAATGACCATCTTAATTTTCATCATTGTTATATGATATGCCATGGATGTAATTATTTTGTGATAAATGCTATGTGTTATGTGTTAATTTTGGTCGGTGACCCTTTACTATTATTGTGGAAATTGGGTTTTGCCCTCAGATGAACCCCAAACCCGTCCCACCGACGGTTACACTAACGACGGAGACGTCGTTAGTTTTCCTTGATATTCGTATACAGAGTCTTTGTGGACATCGCAGAGGGACGGACAGCTGGCTGAAGACGAGACTTGTAGAGGATGCGGCGGAGACCGTGCTACTGTAGCTTAGTGCATGATCAGTTAGATTTGATGTATAGGATTTTGAGCTGGAAAATGTACTTTGTTTTTAATTTGGATATTATTGAACCACTTTTCCGCTAAAACATTCCGCACTCTGATATTTTCTTCTGAGATGTTATGACACTGTTCTTTTGAAATGTATTAATGTTTATTATTAATTTCCAAAGATAAGTACTTAGTGATATTTATGATGAAACTAATTAATTACGTTCATCGATTAAATTACGACGTACCTTTTTATGAAATGAATTAAAGGAAATTTTATTTCAATTCTTTTAAAGTAATGAATTGGAAAATCATTTTAATTATTTATTTTAAAAAATAATAATACACTCGCGCTGTGTTTTAAACTCGGGGTGTTACAGTTTCGGCGGTGCCGGAATCTCAAAGCGATCATCTGTTGTCCTAGATGGACCCGGAATATCAACTGCTGCTAGTGTCGGTCCTTTATTCTTCTCTTCACTGAAAACAGTATGCAAAACACAATTTGAAATCCCGACACTCCATCACCACCTCAAACCATCTCAAAACATCTCAAAAACTCCACATAAGTTTGTCATAGACCTTCCAAATGTTTTCCAACTCATTAAGTGCATAAACTAATGTTTAAAATAGAGTTTTTGAATAAAAGCAATCTGCATTCGAATACAGTATCCTTGTATTCGAATACAGATGCGAAAACAGTGAAAAATCAGCATTTCTGTATTCGAATACGAGGTTGTCGTAGCCGAATACAGATGCGAAAACAGTGGCAAAATCAGCAATTATGTATTCAAATACGATAGGGTCGTAGCCGAATACAGATGCGAAGTCAATAGCAAAATTTGCAATCCTGTATTCGAATACGACAAGGTCGTAGCCGAATACAAATGTTAAAACAGTAGCAAAAATCATGTATTTGTATTTGAATACGGAGTGTCGTATTCGAATACGACATTCAAAATTTGAATAAAAACTAGAAATTTATAGGAATGTATTCTAATACACTAGTACCGTATTCGAATACACCTTCGAAAACAGTGAGATTTTCCAGAAAACTTCAACACGTTTTCAAACTCTTTTCTTTGAAAAACCAACACAAACACCAAAACATTATCACAGCTTCTTTAATCACAAAACCCAGAACATTTCTCAACACAACATCAATGATTTCGTCCAACAACAGCAAGGCAGTAACATCAATAACAGCAACTAGAACAGCACAGCAACAACAACTCACAAACATGCATCATCTCAACAACATGCATTTTTATCACTCACAACAACATGCAAAGCAGTTTCACTTTCAAAACAAAACCTCACATATAATCATCCATCACACATGCATTTATAGCCCTAAAGGCAATCTAGAAAGTTGGAAGGTGCCCGTTACCTTAGTTACGTTTTCTTGCTCGTTTTCGTTACCGTAACAAACTGGCGACACTCTCGCTCGCGTCATCGCTACTAAAGTTAGTTCGTTAGCACCGTGAAGATGAGAGGAACGACTTTCCTTCTTAGAACTTTTTGTTTCGATGCTTTGATTTCCAAGTAATTTGACTTTTGAGCATCCCCCTTTTCCTCCAACACAAACAGAACCAGAACAAGAAGGAAGAAAAGAAAGAAAGCACGCGGGCAGGTGGAAGACTAATTATGTTTCTGTTATTTTTCCTTTCTTTCCTCACTTGCATATATATATATATATATATATATATATATATATATATAGGCATATATATCCTTGCCACCTCACACACAACACATATATATACACATGCTTCACCAACAATGTATATAATATTATATTTAAACTTGCCTCTCAAGCAACTAAATATTCCCGTTGCAATTAAGTCGACAGATAAAATCTTGATTAACTGCCCGATAATTTAATTACTCGTAATTAAATTAATTTATCATTCGTCCAATAATGTTAATCAATCTCAAATATATATATATATATATATACATATATCAAATATTTTACAAATATTCCAAAATTACACTTGATATTATATCCAAAATTTAATTTAAATGTAAGGGTCTTACACAAGTCTACTATATGCCAGGTCTTGTTAGATTCTAGGGAATCCATTTTAGCGTTTATAGCCTCTTGCCAAAGATCTGCATCCATAGATGACCAGGCTTCTTTGAGATTTGAGGGATCCTCCTCTAAATTATATGCCATATATTCTGGTCAATAATCTTTAGCAACTCTAACTCTCTTACTCCTTCGAGTTTCCAATTCACCTTGTTTGTTGCTTTCAGCACTTCCTGTCACGGGAGTATGACTTGGTTCGTTGCCCCCACTTTTTCTCGATTTGAAATGGAATTTATTTTCATAGAAGTCAACATCATTTGACTTTATGATCACTTTTGCATTTAGGTCATAAAACCTATACGCTTTACTGTTTACTGCATACCCAATGAATACACATTCATAGGCTCTACTGGTGAGTTTAATTCACTTGGGATCGGGGATTCTGACATACGCCAGACAGCCCCATGTTCGAAGATAAGACAAGTTTGGTTGTCTTTTCTTTATTATCTCATAAGGAGATGTTTTGCTTATAGATTTTGGAAGTTTATTTAAAACATAGCAAACACTCAAAATAATTTCCCCCCACCAATGAGATGTAGCGCCAGAGTTAAGCAAAATAGCAACAACAAGTTCAGTCAGAGTCCTATTGTTTATTTCCGCTTTACCATTCATTTCAGGTGAATAAGTTGTTGTGGTTTCATGTATGATTCCTTGAGTTTTATAAAACTCATTAAATAAACTAGAATTGTAACACCCCGAGTTTAAAACACAGCGCGAGTGTATTATTTTTTTTTTTAAATAAATAATTAAAATGATTTTCCAATTCATTACTTCAAAAGAATTGAAATAAAATTTCCTTTAATTCATTAGTTTCATCGAGTGTATAAAAAGGTACGTCGTAATTTAATCGATGAACGTAATTAATTAGTTTCATCATAAATATCACTAAGTACTTATCTTTGGAAATTAATAATAAACATTAATACATTTCAAAAGATCAGTGTCATAACATCTCAGAAGAAAATATCAGAGTGCAGAATGTTTTAGCGGAAAAGTGGTTCAATAATTCCCAAATTCAAAACAAAGTACATTTTCCAGCTCAAAATCCTATACATCAAATCTAACTGATCATGCACTAAGCTACAATAGCACGGTCTCCGCCGCATCCTCTACAAGTCTCGTTTTCAGCCAGCTGTCCGTCCCTCTGCGATGTCCACAAAGACTCCGTATACGAATATCAAGGAAAACTAACGACGTCTCTGTCGTTAGTGTAACCGTCGGTGGGACGGGTTTGAGGTTCATCTGAGGGCAAAGCCCAATTTCCACAATAATAGAAAAGGGTCACCGACTGAAATTAACACATAACACATAGCATTTATCACAGAATAATTACATCCATGGCATATCATATAATAATGATGAAGATTAAGATGCTTATTTTGAAATTTCATGACATGTATGCCTTTTCAAAACAGCAACCAATTAATATGGAAAATATGTTGTAAGTACAGCCAACACTACAACAATCACAATCATTTATCAGAAATTCAGATATTACCACGTACTTACACACATTACTTTCCAATCATCATCATATAACCAAATCGTGACCCACCGGTCAATCCCTCGATGCAATATGTATATGCTCATGTATACAATTTCTTGGAATTACCAAGGTGCAGTTGCTCAACAGACCAACACAATTTAAATATCTTTGACTTTAACGGCCCTCAAGACCATGTGCAATCGCTCAACAGATCAGCACCAGTGCAGTCGCTCAATAGACCGGCACAATTTAAATATGTTTGACTTTAACAGCCCTCAAGACCAGGTGCAATCGCTCAACATATCAGCACCAGTGCAGTCGCTCAATAGACCAGCACGTTTTACGTTTTTGAATGGACCACCACGAACACGCGGCCACTCTGAGATTTCTGGAAAATACGAATCTGTATTCGAATACAGAAGCCAAAACAGTGCAGAATTAACACTCTGTATTCGAGTACAGCCCCCTGGTATTCGAATACAGAGGCAGTCTTAGTGCACAATTCAAAATCTTTCACTACATCAGTAAAGTCTCCAAAAACATCATCACTACCACTTCAAACTATCACAGAAATTCCATTTTAATTCATCACAAACCTTCTCAATATTCCCCAACACTTAGGGTCTATAAAACAATGTTTAAAACTTTGATTTTCTGAAAAACACGAATCTGTATTCGAATACAGCTCTCTTGTATTCGAATACAGAAGCTGAAAACTCCAAATTTAACACTGTGTATTCGAATACAACATACTTGTATTCGAATACAGAAGACAAAAACAGTGTAACTCAGTATTTTCTCCAAAATCATTAAAGGTTTCCAGAATCTCATCCTCTCCTCTTTAAAACTATTTCAAAACTCCAATTTAAATCATTTTAACCCTTCTCAATGTTCCCCAACACTTTAAAATTCATATGATAGTGTTTAAAACTTGATTTTCTGGAAAGCACGAATCTGTATTCGAATACAGCTTCCTTGTATTCGAATACAGAAGCTAAAAACTAAGTTTCTGGAAAAACCCGAATCTGTATTTGAATACAGCTCCCTTGTATTCGAATACAGAAGCAAAAATTGTGAAAGTCAACATCCTGTATTCGAATACGAGACTGTCATAGTCGAATACATATGCGAATATAGTGTTAAAATTTCACTTCTGTATTCCAATACGACAGAGTCGTAGTCGAATACAGATGCTAAGTCAGAAGCAAAAATCCTTCCTCTGTATTTGAATACAGGGGCCCGTATTCGAATACCAGTTTGAAAAACTTGAGTAAAACAGACGCTTGGCAGGTTGTATTCGAATACACTCATATTGTATTCGAATACACCTTCGAATTCAGTGAACTTTTCCTGAAAAAACTACAACACATTTTCAATCTTTTTCCTTTGAAAAACCAGCACAACCCCAAACAGATTCTGCACTTCTTTTGAACCATAAAACTCAGGCATTTTCATCAATAACAATTTTTCCAGAAAGCTACTTTCATCATTTAAAATCCCTTTTCCTTTGAAAACATCAGCATTACCAGAATCGCTCAAAAACAGAATGTCAACCACACAGAGCAGACATTTTTCAACGTTCACATTGTTGATCATTTCTCAAAACAACATGCAAGGTATTTCCAGCATTCTTACACAAACAATCACAACATGAAAAGCATTTTCAGCTTCCTCACACAAGCAGAACAACATTAATACATTCAACCAAACAGCAACCATCACATAGCAGTAAGACACCAACAGAATGCATTTTTTCGCATTTTATACAACCAGCACAACAGTTTTGAAAATATGCATTTTAATCATCTTCAAAATAACATGCAAGACATTTTTCAACTTTCCCACATAAACAAAACAGCCTTGAAGCAACAACCAGAACAGCACACATCACATATTATTAAAAACACCAACAGAATGCATTTTCTTCATTTCTTTCAAAATGTCATTGCAAAAAAGTTTTACTTCAAACAATGATGAAAACATTAGTAATGTCATGACAGTTATGCATTTACAGCCCTAATGCAACTAGAAAGTGGAAGGTGCCCTTACCTTGTTGCGTTTCTGCTACTGCTCACGTTTCTGCGTCAAAACTCGGCAAAACTCCCGCTTGCGTTTGCTGCTACGAAAATAGATTCTCTAGCTCCGGAATGATGAGGGGAACAACTTTTGCACTGGGGGTTTTCTGGTTTGGTGCTTGGATTTCCAAGTAATGTCACTTTTGAGGAACTCCCTCTTTTCTTTTTTTTTTTTAACGTGAAACAGATTTCAGAATGGGAGAAAGGTAGGGAGAAGGTGATACTGTTACATGCAGTATGGGCAGTAAGGGAGGAGGAATGGTGTTCTGATTTTACCCATCCTTCTCACTCCTATTTATAGGCTTGTGTGGGTGCCACCTCACCCGACACTTGTCTGATCCTCAGCACTTAACCAGTCTCGTCGCAATTTGCCGATAATCCCTTCATTAACTGTCCGTTAATTTAATTACTCGTAATTAAATTAATGTATTCTTCATCCAATAATCTTAATATATCTTCAAAAATAAATATTTATATATATATATATATATATATATATATATATTTACTCAAAACATACATATATTAAATATTTTACAAATATCCCCAAAATACACTTAATATTTCATCCATAATTTTAATTTAAAAATTAAGGGTCTTACAAGAATCATATTTTGTTCCTCTATCACTACGAAACCTCTTAATCTTTTTACTAAATTGATTTTCTATTTCAGTTAAAAAGATCTTAAACATGTCAATCGCATCACTTTTATTTTTCATCAGATATACAAAGGTATAGTCAGAGCAATCGTCAATAAAAGTAATAAAATAACATTTTCCATTTCGTGTTAATGTCCCATCAAGTTTACATATATCAGAGTGTATTAAATCTAAAGGTTCAGATTCTCTAACAACTGATTTATGTGAACTCTTAGTTATTTTAGCTTGACTGCAAAATTAACATTTTTCAAGTTCATTTAAAGATAACTTTGGAATTGAGCCTAAGTTACTTAAGTTTGCAATCACACGTTTGTTCACATGACAAAGTCTAGCATGTCAAATATTATAATCACACAACATGTAAGCAGAAGGAGACATTTTATTCATTTCAATATTTAATTTAAACATGCCATCAATAGCGTACCCTTTCCCAACAAAAATACCATTTTAAGAAATGGTGTACAAATCTGCCCCTATAGCCTGATTAAACCCAAACTTATTAAGAAGATAACCATAAACTAAATTCTTCCTTATTTCTGGAGTGTGCATGACATCCTTTAGAATTAAGGTTTTTCTGGAGGTGAATATTAATTCTACATCTCCTATACCAGCAACATTCGTGGTGTGGGAATCTTCCAACAGCACTTTCTTATCTTCAGCAGTAGTGTATGTTTGAACATAGCACGGTCATAACAGACATGGCAAGAGGCGCCAGTGTCTATCCACCATCCATCTGATCCACCAACAAGGTTGATTTCAATAATCATAGCAATGAATTGCTCTTCTGTCAAGTTAGCCTGTTGAACAGGGTTTGGCTTGTTCCTACACTTGCGTGCCATATGCCCTTCTTTCCCACAATTATAGCAGAGAAAAGGTGCATTTTTAGGAGGTGGTTGCTGCTGCTTTGTAATTGGGACCTTTGGAGGGTTCCCATTCTTGTTGTTGTTTCTGCGATTCTAATTCTTAAGTATTTTGCTGTTTGGCTTCAGAACTGCTCCAATGAACTTCTTCTTTTTGTTATTGGTAACAAGAAGAACTTCTTCTTTTTGGTCTTGTTTACGGGATTCTTCCTCAATTCTGAGGCGGGTTATCAGACTTTCAAGAGAGAACTCTTTTGTTTTATGCCTAAGAGAATTTTTAAAATCTTTCCAAGCAGGGGGCAGTTTGTCAATAATAACAACAATTTGAAATTGTTCATCGAGGGACATACCTTCAGAGACGTCTCATGAGCTATTTTCTGGATTTCATGCGATTGAGCTTCCACTGATCTGTCATCTGTCATTTGATATTTGAGGTAGCGGCTAACAGCATACTTCTTGGCTCCAGCTTCCTCAATATCATATTTCTTCTTTAGAGCATCCCAAACCTGTTTAGCAGTATCGCTGGAACTATAGTAATCATATAGATCATCAGCAAGTTCATTCAGAATATAATTCTTACATAAGTAATCATTATTATTCCATTGGGTTAATTCAACAGCTTTTTTTATCATTTTCTGATTGTTCACCTGTTACTGGAATAACAGGAATGTCATCTTTTAGAACGTTGGCAACTTTTTTCGTTGTTAGAAAAAATAGCATCTTTTGTTGCCATCGTTTGAAGTGGCATCCCTCAAACCGAAACGGTTTATTGAAATCAGAAGCAGAAGAACCTGTACCACTAATTTCTTCGGTAGACATGGCAGAAGGAAACGTCTTAAAATTGTTGTTTCGAGTTTTGAAAACAATTTAAAAAACAATTTATGCCACCGAAAATATTACTGGGTTGAGTCGCGGACTAGGTCGCTCTCTTTAAGACGTTTCGCGGCACTGCCCAAATTGTGCAAGGCAGACTATCAACCATGCCATCCCCAGGATAAAACAGCCCAGTTAGTTTGTATCAGAGTTTCACTGCACCGTGAAAAAACCATTCTAGAATCACACCCTTAGTATGGCAGTCTAATGGCTGCCACTCGTAATATGGTACTAAGACCACTCGAAAGAAAGAAAAATAAGAAGTAAGAATATGGAGGGAGAAGAAGAGAAAAGCCTCATAAGAAAGGAGAGCTTTCGGTGTGATTTACAATTAAGCAGAACCCTCTATTTATAGAAGAGATTTGCTACTGGATCTGAGGGATTTCGGGATCCATCATATCAGGCTCACACTAAAATCGTGCCTCATTTTTCTAGGTTAGGTTGACTCCGAAATTTTCAGGGTTTTGACCCAGTACTTGGCCACAAAACAACCGGGAACCAAGGTAGGGTTTTGACCAAACTGAACTGTGCGGAATACAGGGAATGAATAACAGGATCAGAAATAAAGTGTTGACTCGATGGAGGGCCAATTAAGTAAAAACGCAAGCATTCCTTTTTTAAGAAAATAAATATTAATTTTTAATTTTCTTTTTACTAAAAAATAATAATTCACCACCCAAGCCCAAGCACAGGCCCGACCAGACGGCAGCGGCGCACGCGCGTGTGTGGTGATTTATTTTGCATGTGTTCTCGCCCCTTCACAAAATTGGGCCACACCCCAAGTGTCATACCTCCACCTTATAAACACTACTAGAATGTGTAATCCCTCCAATATGGGACTTCTATTTTTTTCAATTCACAAACGCTCTTTTGTTCCTCATTTCCAACAGTTCCTTTTCCTACACTTCACCTTTTAACTTTAAAAGGATTTTCTAACAAACTACTCAAGCTGTAAACAACTCTTATAGTCTTGAGTTTATACAATAATGATTTAGAGTGTTTGGCAGAATCTGATTAATCTCAACTCTTGTTTGAGGTTTAGATTCTTTACAAAAGATTTCATTAAGCTAATAACAATAGATTCGTAATGAGTGGCATTGATTTCTCTTGTGAGATTTTCAAGTATGAATGTAAGTGATTTATGGTGTTTTCTTAGCACTTGAATGATCTGATTTTTCCTTAAGCTTGGAGTTCCTTTTATAGGCTTTGAGGAGGTCCATGACAGCTTAATATGACCATTGGAGAAGTTCCCTTGGTCAAAGGTCAAATAAAATAATCAGATTTCTACACAAGACTTTTGAGTAAAACTTTCTCCTTTTTGACTACAAGACTTTCTGATTTGATGTATTCTATGTCATTTGATTTGAACAGTGTTTGAGGGTCTCTTTATCATAAGAATATGTGTCTTAAAGTCATGCTGAAGTTTCAGTTTCAAGAACGTTCTTGGTTTGTATAACAGAAGCTGGAGAATGTTCTTGAACAGGGAGATTGATTGATCTTGAATGATTCTGTCATTTTGTCTTGAGTCATATCTTTTGGAGTACTACTTTTGCTAATATGAGAGTTGTATATTCCTTATAAATGTACTGGAATTTCATTCGAAAATTGTAGGATTTTTTCTTGAATTAAAAGTGACTTGAACTTTCTTGATGAAATGAAAAAACGTGGAGAACGTTCTTGGTTTTTTTAAAAAATGTCAAGAACGTTCTTGGTTTCTAGAAGTTCATTTTTTGCTTTTTCCTTAAACTGATTTTGCTTGCTTTTTCTTAATACCTATCTTGGATTATCACACTCAAAAGCACATGTTAAATAACACATTATTTAGAATCATAATTAGAGTATTTAATTCATCTTTGTTTATTTACATCAAAACGATTAATTGAGATTTTGTCTTAACATTGTCTTCATCATCGACCGTTACCCCAAGCCTCACCAAATCGGTGATTATTCTATTGAAGGTATTGACATGTTATTGCAAATCGGATCCTTCCTGCATCTTCAACCTATACAATCGATGTTTCGCTATAATTTGTTCGTGAATGTTTTGCACATATACTAACTTTCTAATTTATCTCATACCTTCTTTGGAGATATTAAATCTAGAATACGATACATCACCTCATCTGATATACACAAACAAATCATCCCTGTAACATTATCATACATCTTTGTCCAATCGACTTCTACCATGTTTATCGATTTCTCCTCACGCAACGCCTTTTGAAGACCTTGTTGTGCCAACATATCCTTAACCCTTCTTTTCCATAATGTGAAGTTGTTTGTTCCGTCGAACCTTACCACCTCGAATTTTGCACCAAAGTTGCTCGTCATCTAATACCAATTGTTAGAACAACACGATTTTAAAAGAATAAAGAGATAAATCACAAATAGGAACTCAAGACATTGGGTAACGAAGTTCGGCCATGATGCATATGTCTCTGACTACATAGCAACTGTAGTTCTTTTTTCTTAGATGAATGAATTAAGGTTTACATAGTACAGGTTGTGCTTAAATAATAATAAGGTCCAAATTACAACAATAACCCTGAAACATACCACGAGAAGCTATTGCCCCCACACCCCTCAGTTTCCTCCACAACAATCAATTAGATCAAACATCCCACTTGATACTACCTATGAGCCCTACTCAATAGTTTCCAAATGGATTTAGTATTTATTTCTTGTTTTATCTGTTATTTCATCATCTGAGAGCAACGTTATTTTGTTCGTTGTCTTGGTGTGACATGACTTGTTTTCTCATTTTGTTGCAGTATTTGTTTGGTTTAGATTAACAGATTAACTTTGATTCACTACACATTTCAATAAGTAACTTTTGCGTCATCAATATTATAGATTTAGAGGTGTGGTTATTCAAGGACTTTAGTTTTGTCTCATTTGTAGGTTTTTTTTTTGCCGTTTTATGTTATTAATATAGGTATTTTGCGCATATTCATCTTTTTTATTTTTGCGACTTTGAATGTGTTGTTTTGAATCGATGTATTTTACCAATTTGAATGAATGAATATCATTTTTTAATAATAAAAAAATAAATGAATATATTATTAAGTCAAAAAAATCAACGAATAGACTATTAAAAAAATGCAACAAGTCATTAAATTCTAACTCAATTGACAAAAATGTAGATATTGTTAAATTGGACACCATGTCTTGAGTTCAAACTCGAAATCTCGCAGTTGTCTTTAAGTTTCTGGTGATATTTATATCATCTCGTTTATAAAAAAAAAAAAGTGCAATGAAATATATTTACTGATTTTCAGGTAGGAGCATTATGGTGAAGTTTGAACAAAAACCATAAACCCTAAACCCTGAGCATTGTGGTGAAGTTTGAACAAAAACTTTGCAAGGTGTTGACTTTTTTAAATTTTATTGATAAATTAAACATAATATTATATATATTAGAATTTTAAGTTGCAAATTTGCAATGTAAACACAGAATTTTTTTGCAAACGCAACGACAAAAGGTGACGGTCAGTGTGAGAAGTTGCACAAGTTTGGGAAAGATAAAGTTATAGGTGTAACCTATCAGTTTGGTTGGTTTTTCTTGAGAGAAAAATCTGAACCAAAAAGATACTTGGTTGTTGAGCTTTTACATTTTTTCTTACAAATTTCTAAACAAACCAATGAAAAACAAGTTGGTTTGGTTTAATATAATTGGATTGACATTTTAAAAAGTTGATTAAGGTAATTAATCTTAAAAATCTTAAAAAAATAAATTTGAAAGAGATAAAGTTACAAATGTAACATATCGGTTTGGTTTGTTTTTCTTGAAAAAAAAATTCTTAACTAAAAGATAATCGATTTAGTTGAGCTTTTCCAATTTTTCTTACTAATTTCTAACCAAAAACCAATAAAAGTCATATTGATTTAGTTTGACTTAATCGAATAACATTTTTAAAAATTAATTAAGACTCTTATTTTTTTATTAAAAAAAAAACTTTTTCAATCACTGAATTTTTATATTAATAAAACAAAAGTTAAATAAATTTTTAACCTTTATAAAATTATATATTTTTAATATCGTAAAGAACACCTCAAACAGACCCCTTATGATCAAAATTATTATGTTTATGTAGGGAATTGCATGACTTTTTCGAAATTTTATGTGGTATGAGCCATGAGTAGAGAACCTACATCTACATACTGTTGGAACCAAGTTGGTTCTAAGTACTTAGGATTTTGATGTTTACAAAAGCACTCAATGTAATCTTATTTTGTACCTTGAATTATTAAATGCCACCAGAAACTGAAGTAATCAGAAGCAGAAGATCAAAGGATTCCATAAAGTGAATTCTGGAATTACCAAAAGATACTCCAGGATCATCAGAAGATATCTTTTCTGGCCCAAATCAGAAGGAAGAAATGTCAGAAGAAAACCTGGACCATACCAAAGGAAATCCTGTCAAAAGGAGAGTTGTTCCATACCAAGAGGAATCAAATATCAGATTTATTCCATAAGTTATTCTGACCAGAAGTTGGCCTGGCAGTGATAAATTAAAACAGCCCAGACTTGTTCCAGACTCAACCAGAAGATAAGTTAATGAGTCCAGAACAAGAGAATCAATCCAGAATTGACCCAGACCATAAGATAGCATGATTAAGGGCATGAAACTAAGTCCAGATCAGAAGAAATGATTTCCAGAATTGATCCAGACCTGATCCAAAATCAAAGGTAAAATGTCCAGACTGAAATATTACTTGGCCAGATTTAAATTCAATTTAATCCAGACCAAGTTCAGAATTGGTCCAGATCAGAGGGAAGATTTCCAGATCAATAGTTCAGAATTAATTATTTGGTCCAGTAATGGTCCAGATCAGAAGATCAGACCATGGCCCAGTGTTGGCCGAAATCAGAGGGTCAGGATGTGTGGTCCAGCAATGGCCGAGATCAGAGGATTATAGCATATCAAGTGCAAGTCCAAAATGGCCGAAATCAGAAGATCAGAAGGTTAGGAAGTGTGGTCCAGGGATGGCCGAAATCAGAGGATCACAGCATATCAATTAGTATGGTCCAGATGTGGACTAGCGTAGGAAGATCAAATGGTCCAGATTTAATCATGAGGATTAACGGTGGAGATTTTAATTTAATTTGATCAAAGTATTAAAAAGATTTGTTACAAAAATAAAGTGAAGTATTGTGGAATTCAGGAGCTGTGGCAGGAAGCAATTAAAAGTTTTGATTGGCCAGTTATTTTTTGAAAGAAATTTGAGGCTTAAAAAGATATGTTTTTTATTTAAATGAAGCCCAATTGGTCAAGTTATTTTTGCAAGAGAATCCAGCAAGATTTAGCTCGAATTTAAGCATTGGAAGAGGCCCTAATCTACATCTATAAAAGGAGGCTCAAGGCAGAATACTCATAATCGAAAATCACAAAAGAGTCATACACTTCCAAAGCAAACACTCAATTTTTCAAAGAGGTCAATTGTGAGTTCCATCTTTCAAGAAGCAAGTACTCGTGTTATTTTCCTTCCACTGTGTCAAATCTAAGTTGTTGAAGTAGAGTCTACAATCTGAGGGAGTCAGAAGGGGTAGCAGGTTACTTGGCAATTAGATTCATAGTGTTGAAATTTCTTCTACAATCTGGGATTGTCAGATTGGCTGAAGACAGGTGTTATATTCCTCAAGAGTCTAGGATTGTTAGACTGTTTGAGAATACTGACTTGAAGGGTTAGTAGAACGGTTGTAATTCAAGGTTTGAATTAGTGAAATCCTTCAAGGTGAAGGGACTGGACGTAGCCTCGTTAACGGTAAACCAGTATAAAAATTTTGTGTTTTATTTTTACTTTATATCCGCTGCTAATTCTGTTTTTATTCATACATCAAGTTTTGTTTTAAAAGTGTAAAAACAGGAAAAGTATTCAAGTTAGTCAAACACAATTCAACCCCCTTCTCGTGTTTGCACCTTCACATACCAAATGAGCTTTTCATGTTTTGAATGGAGGCCCTACAAATTGTTCCCATGCTAAAAAAAGACATTGGGCCTTTTTGCATCCAAAAGGTATTGAAATATACTCTTTTATCATGTTTTCCTTCTTAAAAGTCAATTATGAATAAATTTTGATAATAAGAATCGACCATAAAATAAAACACTTCTATATTAGAGGTTAAATAAATACACTCTTAAAATTCTAAAGAATATGATATTATTATTTACTTTAACTGAACTTGCTTTTTCTCCAAGGTCAAGAGTGAAACACCCCCTCATTTGTTGATTAGAGCTTAAGTCTTGTGTGTGCATGTAATTTATGTTGTTTATATGTGTTTGTATGTTTGGGTAGGTGTTTTAATACTTAGACATCAAACTAAGATAGTTACATCGTGTTCTGATTTTATAAAATGATTGTGTGCTTTAATTTTTATATGTCTGTTTTTTTCAACAAAAAGATCTTGCAACTTCGCGAAAAGTGCTTCACGGCTAAGACACAAAATGAAAGATGAGATTGTGTGGCGGTGTCATCAGTGTTTGGGAGAAACACTACAATGGTCGGTTGTGACAGTGAAAGGGAATGTGACGGTGAGATATTGATATTCTTTAATTTAAGAGAGTAATTTACTATTTCGTAAATTTGAGGAACTAAATTGACCAATCCTTACAATTCCAATGATTAAAATTTATATTTATTCTTAATCTACCTTTGTCTAAGTAAAAGTCATAACCATGGATTTCGATGAAAAAGTAACCACACATACTAATACTGATATGCTACTGGATTACCATTGACTAGTAAGATTAAGATTGAGGAAAAAAAAGTCAAATATATTGCAGTTCAATTTTCTACCCTTTTGAATCAAGTCTTGATATATAGTTGATATTTAGTAGTTTCCTGCTCTCCTCACAATTGGAACAACAGAAAAATTCTCACAATATTTTTATGTTAAGCAAATGTATAATTTCTGTATAGGGTCATATAGGTGGCATGATTATAGATTTATGTGACTCTTCCATTCAACATTAAATTATATTTGTTAAAATAAAAATGGAATTTCATTTTTTCATTATTCCCTAAACTTACTTGACCAATCAACTACAATATTTTCACAATCAATGGGGCCTGAAGTACTGCCCAAAGCCTTGGCTTTCTCCCTCAGAATATACTTTTGTATCTTCCCTGTTGAAGTCTTTGGAATTTCTAGAAAAATGATTGTTTTAGGAGCCATGTAATGAGGCAAACGTTCCCTACAAAAGGTGATTATCTCTTGAGCATTTGCATCAGACCCCTCTTTCAGCTTCAAAAAAGCACAAGGAGTTTGACCCCAATGATCATCTGGCCGAGCAACAACTGCGGCTTCTAGAACTGCTGGATGGCTATACAAAACGGTTTCTACCTCTACTGAGCTAATGTTTTCTCCACCAGAGATAATTATGTCCTTCAATCTGTCCTTAACTTCTATGTAACCATCAGAGTGTTTCACAGCTAGATCCCCACTATGAAACCATCCATCTTTGAAAGCTTCTTTTGTTGCTTTCAAATCTCTATAATATCCACTCATCACTGTATTCCCTCTAAACATAATCTCACCAATTGTTTTGCCATCAGCCAGAACACTTTCCATAGTGGCAGGATCTTTGACATCAATTTCCTGCAGCCCCACATGTGGGACACCTTGTCTGGATTTCATCTTCGATCTTTCTTGAGGAGGCAGCATGTCCCACTCAGGTCTCCATGCACAAAAAGTCCCTGGTCCATATGTTTCCGTCAAGCCATATAAGTGAGAAACGCTAAAACCAATTTCTTCCATCTTGGAAAGGATCTGTGGTGGTGGAGGAGCACCTCCTGTCATCACTACAACCTTGTGTTTGAGTGGCTTTATATCAGTCAGTGCAGAATTCACAATCATGTTCAACACAGTAGGAGCTCCAGCCATGTGTGTCACCTTATGCTGAATTATATTGTCAAATATGTTCTTTGGAGATACTTTCCTTAAACAAATATTGGTCCCAAACTGTGCAGCCATTCCCCAAGGGAGGCACCACCCATTGCAATGGAATAATGGAACATTCCAAAGATAAACAGGAAAAAGGTCCATTTGAAAGAGTAAAACCGTCGCTAAAGAGTTTAGATAAGCACCTCTGTGACTGTAGACAACTCCTTTAGGCCTAGATGTGGTACCTGAGGTGTAATTTACACTTATAGGATCCCATTCACTCTGTGGTCTCACTATATTAAAACCATTATGACCAACATCCACTAATTTCTCATACTCATAACTCATTGATGTAATGCCAATTTTAGATGAGCAATCAGAATCAGTAACTAAGACTATAATTGGCAATTCTCTTCCTCTTTCGCGAAGCAAGTTCAATGCTCCTTGAACAATTTCAAGTAGTTCATAGTCTGCAAAAAGAATCTTAGCTTGTGAATGCTCTAGCAGGACTGATACTATAGCTGCATCTAGACGAGAATTAAGAGTACAAAGAATGGCTCCGGCCATTGGTACTGCAAAATGCAGCTCATACATTGCAGGGACATTAGGTGCTAAGGTAGCAACCTGTTTAAAAACAACATGGAATAGCATCAGAGATTCATATAATTTAAGACTGAATTTGAGAATCTTACAGTGCCACAACTAGCCATAGAGATGACATCATCAGTATACTCCAGAACATTGTTTCTTACTTCCATACAGTAGAAGTTCATAAATAATTGAAAATTTGGTAATCTAAGTAGCTGAATCTCTTACAACCTTAGAATGTAATAGTAGCAAAATCCAAGAATCTATCCCTTCACCAAAAGTTCATAGGAAACTTTTCTGTTTCTTACATTTGTTTTTCTGTTACAGGAATTTGAAATTTAAACTCCAAATATCAGCTCAATTAGTAATTTCAATATATATATATATATATATATATTTACTCAAAACATACATATATTAAATATTTTACAAATATCCCCAAAATACACTTAATATTTCATCCATAATTTTAATTTAAAAATTAAGGGTCTTACAAGAATCATATTTTGTTCCTCTATCACTACGAAACCTCTTAATCTTTTTACTAAATTGATTTTCTATTTCAGTTAAAAAGATCTTAAACATGTCAATCGCATCACTTTTATTTTTCATCAGATATACAAAGGTATAGTCAGAGCAATCGTCAATAAAAGTAATAAAATAACATTTTCCATTTCGTGTTAATGTCCCATCAAGTTTACATATATCAGAGTGTATTAAATCTAAAGGTTCAGATTCTCTAACAACTGATTTATGTGAACTCTTAGTTATTTTAGCTTGACTGCAAAATTAACATTTTTCAAGTTCATTTAAAGATAACTTTGGAATTGAGCCTAAGTTACTTAAGTTTGCAATCACACGTTTGTTCACATGACAAAGTCTAGCATGTCAAATATTATAATCACACAACATGTAAGCAGAAGGAGACATTTTATTCATTTCAATATTTAATTTAAACATGCCATCAATAGCGTACCCTTTCCCAACAAAAATACCATTTTAAGAAATGGTGTACAAATCTGCCCCTATAGCCTGATTAAACCCAAACTTATTAAGAAGATAACCATAAACTAAATTCTTCCTTATTTCTGGAGTGTGCATGACATCCTTTAGAATTAAGGTTTTTCTGGAGGTGAATATTAATTCTACATCTCCTATACCAGCAACATTCGTGGTGTGGGAATCTTCCAACAGCACTTTCTTATCTTCAGCAGTAGTGTATGTTTGAACATAGCACGGTCATAACAGACATGGCAAGAGGCGCCAGTGTCTATCCACCATCCATCTGATCCACCAACAAGGTTGATTTCAATAATCATAGCAATGAATTGCTCTTCTGTCAAGTTAGCCTGTTGAACAGGGTTTGGCTTGTTCCTACACTTGCGTGCCATATGCCCTTCTTTCCCACAATTATAGCAGAGAAAAGGTGCATTTTTAGGAGGTGGTTGCTGCTGCTTTGTAATTGGGACCTTTGGAGGGTTCCCATTCTTGTTGTTGTTTCTGCGATTCTAATTCTTAAGTATTTTGCTGTTTGGCTTCAGAACTGCTCCAATGAACTTCTTCTTTTTGTTATTGGTAACAAGAAGAACTTCTTCTTTTTGGTCTTGTTTACGGGATTCTTCCTCAATTCTGAGGCGGGTTATCAGACTTTCAAGAGAGAACTCTTTTGTTTTATGCCTAAGAGAATTTTTAAAATCTTTCCAAGCAGGGGGCAGTTTGTCAATAATAACAACAATTTGAAATTGTTCATCGAGGGACATACCTTCAGAGACGTCTCATGAGCTATTTTCTGGATTTCATGCGATTGAGCTTCCACTGATCTGTCATCTGTCATTTGATATTTGAGGTAGCGGCTAACAGCATACTTCTTGGCTCCAGCTTCCTCAATATCATATTTCTTCTTTAGAGCATCCCAAACCTGTTTAGCAGTATCGCTGGAACTATAGTAATCATATAGATCATCAGCAAGTTCATTCAGAATATAATTCTTACATAAGTAATCATTATTATTCCATTGGGTTAATTCAACAGCTTTTTTTATCATTTTCTGATTGTTCACCTGTTACTGGAATAACAGGAATGTCATCTTTTAGAACGTTGGCAACTTTTTTCGTTGTTAGAAAAAATAGCATCTTTTGTTGCCATCGTTTGAAGTGGCATCCCTCAAACCGAAACGGTTTATTGAAATCAGAAGCAGAAGAACCTGTACCACTAATTTCTTCGGTAGACATGGCAGAAGGAAACGTCTTAAAATTGTTGTTTCGAGTTTTGAAAACAATTTAAAAAACAATTTATGCCACCGAAAATATTACTGGGTTGAGTCGCGGACTAGGTCGCTCTCTTTAAGACGTTTCGCGGCACTGCCCAAATTGTGCAAGGCAGACTATCAACCATGCCATCCCCAGGATAAAACAGCCCAGTTAGTTTGTATCAGAGTTTCACTGCACCGTGAAAAAACCATTCTAGAATCACACCCTTAGTATGGCAGTCTAATGGCTGCCACTCGTAATATGGTACTAAGACCACTCGAAAGAAAGAAAAATAAGAAGTAAGAATATGGAGGGAGAAGAAGAGAAAAGCCTCATAAGAAAGGAGAGCTTTCGGTGTGATTTACAATTAAGCAGAACCCTCTATTTATAGAAGAGATTTGCTACTGGATCTGAGGGATTTCGGGATCCATCATATCAGGCTCACACTAAAATCGTGCCTCATTTTTCTAGGTTAGGTTGACTCCGAAATTTTCAGGGTTTTGACCCAGTACTTGGCCACAAAACAACCGGGAACCAAGGTAGGGTTTTGACCAAACTGAACTGTGCGGAATACAGGGAATGAATAACAGGATCAGAAATAAAGTGTTGACTCGATGGAGGGCCAATTAAGTAAAAACGCAAGCATTCCTTTTTTAAGAAAATAAATATTAATTTTTAATTTTCTTTTTACTAAAAAATAATAATTCACCACCCAAGCCCAAGCACAGGCCCGACCAGACGGCAGCGGCGCACGCGCGTGTGTGGTGATTTATTTTGCATGTGTTCTCGCCCCTTCACAAAATTGGGCCACACCCCAAGTGTCATACCTCCACCTTATAAACACTACTAGAATGTGTAATCCCTCCAATATGGGACTTCTATTTTTTTCAATTCACAAACGCTCTTTTGTTCCTCATTTCCAACAGTTCCTTTTCCTACACTTCACCTTTTAACTTTAAAAGGATTTTCTAACAAACTACTCAAGCTGTAAACAACTCTTATAGTCTTGAGTTTATACAATAATGATTTAGAGTGTTTGGCAGAATCTGATTAATCTCAACTCTTGTTTGAGGTTTAGATTCTTTACAAAAGATTTCATTAAGCTAATAACAATAGATTCGTAATGAGTGGCATTGATTTCTCTTGTGAGATTTTCAAGTATGAATGTAAGTGATTTATGGTGTTTTCTTAGCACTTGAATGATCTGATTTTTCCTTAAGCTTGGAGTTCCTTTTATAGGCTTTGAGGAGGTCCATGACAGCTTAATATGACCATTGGAGAAGTTCCCTTGGTCAAAGGTCAAATAAAATAATCAGATTTCTACACAAGACTTTTGAGTAAAACTTTCTCCTTTTTGACTACAAGACTTTCTGATTTGATGTATTCTATGTCATTTGATTTGAACAGTGTTTGAGGGTCTCTTTATCATAAGAATATGTGTCTTAAAGTCATGCTGAAGTTTCAGTTTCAAGAACGTTCTTGGTTTGTATAACAGAAGCTGGAGAATGTTCTTGAACAGGGAGATTGATTGATCTTGAATGATTCTGTCATTTTGTCTTGAGTCATATCTTTTGGAGTACTACTTTTGCTAATATGAGAGTTGTATATTCCTTATAAATGTACTGGAATTTCATTCGAAAATTGTAGGATTTTTTCTTGAATTAAAAGTGACTTGAACTTTCTTGATGAAATGAAAAAACGTGGAGAACGTTCTTGGTTTTTTTAAAAAATGTCAAGAACGTTCTTGGTTTCTAGAAGTTCATTTTTTGCTTTTTCCTTAAACTGATTTTGCTTGCTTTTTCTTAATACCTATCTTGGATTATCACACTCAAAAGCACATGTTAAATAACACATTATTTAGAATCATAATTAGAGTATTTAATTCATCTTTGTTTATTTACATCAAAACGATTAATTGAGATTTTGTCTTAACATTGTCTTCATCATCGACCGTTACCCCAAGCCTCACCAAATCGGTGATTATTCTATTGAAGGTATTGACATGTTATTGCAAATCGGATCCTTCCTGCATCTTCAACCTATACAATCGATGTTTCGCTATAATTTGTTCGTGAATGTTTTGCACATATACTAACTTTCTAATTTATCTCATACCTTCTTTGGAGATATTAAATCTAGAATACGATACATCACCTCATCTGATATACACAAACAAATCATCCCTGTAACATTATCATACATCTTTGTCCAATCGACTTCTACCATGTTTATCGATTTCTCCTCACGCAACGCCTTTTGAAGACCTTGTTGTGCCAACATATCCTTAACCCTTCTTTTCCATAATGTGAAGTTGTTTGTTCCGTCGAACCTTACCACCTCGAATTTTGCACCAAAGTTGCTCGTCATCTAATACCAATTGTTAGAACAACACGATTTTAAAAGAATAAAGAGATAAATCACAAATAGGAACTCAAGACATTGGGTAACGAAGTTCGGCCATGATGCATATGTCTCTGACTACATAGCAACTGTAGTTCTTTTTTCTTAGATGAATGAATTAAGGTTTACATAGTACAGGTTGTGCTTAAATAATAATAAGGTCCAAATTACAACAATAACCCTGAAACATACCACGAGAAGCTATTGCCCCCACACCCCTCAGTTTCCTCCACAACAATCAATTAGATCAAACATCCCACTTGATACTACCTATGAGCCCTACTCAATAGTTTCCAAATGGATTTAGTATTTATTTCTTGTTTTATCTGTTATTTCATCATCTGAGAGCAACGTTATTTTGTTCGTTGTCTTGGTGTGACATGACTTGTTTTCTCATTTTGTTGCAGTATTTGTTTGGTTTAGATTAACAGATTAACTTTGATTCACTACACATTTCAATAAGTAACTTTTGCGTCATCAATATTATAGATTTAGAGGTGTGGTTATTCAAGGACTTTAGTTTTGTCTCATTTGTAGGTTTTTTTTTTGCCGTTTTATGTTATTAATATAGGTATTTTGCGCATATTCATCTTTTTTATTTTTGCGACTTTGAATGTGTTGTTTTGAATCGATGTATTTTACCAATTTGAATGAATGAATATCATTTTTTAATAATAAAAAAATAAATGAATATATTATTAAGTCAAAAAAATCAACGAATAGACTATTAAAAAAATGCAACAAGTCATTAAATTCTAACTCAATTGACAAAAATGTAGATATTGTTAAATTGGACACCATGTCTTGAGTTCAAACTCGAAATCTCGCAGTTGTCTTTAAGTTTCTGGTGATATTTATATCATCTCGTTTATAAAAAAAAAAAAGTGCAATGAAATATATTTACTGATTTTCAGGTAGGAGCATTATGGTGAAGTTTGAACAAAAACCATAAACCCTAAACCCTGAGCATTGTGGTGAAGTTTGAACAAAAACTTTGCAAGGTGTTGACTTTTTTAAATTTTATTGATAAATTAAACATAATATTATATATATTAGAATTTTAAGTTGCAAATTTGCAATGTAAACACAGAATTTTTTTGCAAACGCAACGACAAAAGGTGACGGTCAGTGTGAGAAGTTGCACAAGTTTGGGAAAGATAAAGTTATAGGTGTAACCTATCAGTTTGGTTGGTTTTTCTTGAGAGAAAAATCTGAACCAAAAAGATACTTGGTTGTTGAGCTTTTACATTTTTTCTTACAAATTTCTAAACAAACCAATGAAAAACAAGTTGGTTTGGTTTAATATAATTGGATTGACATTTTAAAAAGTTGATTAAGGTAATTAATCTTAAAAATCTTAAAAAAATAAATTTGAAAGAGATAAAGTTACAAATGTAACATATCGGTTTGGTTTGTTTTTCTTGAAAAAAAAATTCTTAACTAAAAGATAATCGATTTAGTTGAGCTTTTCCAATTTTTCTTACTAATTTCTAACCAAAAACCAATAAAAGTCATATTGATTTAGTTTGACTTAATCGAATAACATTTTTAAAAATTAATTAAGACTCTTATTTTTTTATTAAAAAAAAAACTTTTTCAATCACTGAATTTTTATATTAATAAAACAAAAGTTAAATAAATTTTTAACCTTTATAAAATTATATATTTTTAATATCGTAAAGAACACCTCAAACAGACCCCTTATGATCAAAATTATTATGTTTATGTAGGGAATTGCATGACTTTTTCGAAATTTTATGTGGTATGAGCCATGAGTAGAGAACCTACATCTACATACTGTTGGAACCAAGTTGGTTCTAAGTACTTAGGATTTTGATGTTTACAAAAGCACTCAATGTAATCTTATTTTGTACCTTGAATTATTAAATGCCACCAGAAACTGAAGTAATCAGAAGCAGAAGATCAAAGGATTCCATAAAGTGAATTCTGGAATTACCAAAAGATACTCCAGGATCATCAGAAGATATCTTTTCTGGCCCAAATCAGAAGGAAGAAATGTCAGAAGAAAACCTGGACCATACCAAAGGAAATCCTGTCAAAAGGAGAGTTGTTCCATACCAAGAGGAATCAAATATCAGATTTATTCCATAAGTTATTCTGACCAGAAGTTGGCCTGGCAGTGATAAATTAAAACAGCCCAGACTTGTTCCAGACTCAACCAGAAGATAAGTTAATGAGTCCAGAACAAGAGAATCAATCCAGAATTGACCCAGACCATAAGATAGCATGATTAAGGGCATGAAACTAAGTCCAGATCAGAAGAAATGATTTCCAGAATTGATCCAGACCTGATCCAAAATCAAAGGTAAAATGTCCAGACTGAAATATTACTTGGCCAGATTTAAATTCAATTTAATCCAGACCAAGTTCAGAATTGGTCCAGATCAGAGGGAAGATTTCCAGATCAATAGTTCAGAATTAATTATTTGGTCCAGTAATGGTCCAGATCAGAAGATCAGACCATGGCCCAGTGTTGGCCGAAATCAGAGGGTCAGGATGTGTGGTCCAGCAATGGCCGAGATCAGAGGATTATAGCATATCAAGTGCAAGTCCAAAATGGCCGAAATCAGAAGATCAGAAGGTTAGGAAGTGTGGTCCAGGGATGGCCGAAATCAGAGGATCACAGCATATCAATTAGTATGGTCCAGATGTGGACTAGCGTAGGAAGATCAAATGGTCCAGATTTAATCATGAGGATTAACGGTGGAGATTTTAATTTAATTTGATCAAAGTATTAAAAAGATTTGTTACAAAAATAAAGTGAAGTATTGTGGAATTCAGGAGCTGTGGCAGGAAGCAATTAAAAGTTTTGATTGGCCAGTTATTTTTTGAAAGAAATTTGAGGCTTAAAAAGATATGTTTTTTATTTAAATGAAGCCCAATTGGTCAAGTTATTTTTGCAAGAGAATCCAGCAAGATTTAGCTCGAATTTAAGCATTGGAAGAGGCCCTAATCTACATCTATAAAAGGAGGCTCAAGGCAGAATACTCATAATCGAAAATCACAAAAGAGTCATACACTTCCAAAGCAAACACTCAAATTTTCAAAGAGGTCAATTGTGAGTTCCATCTTTCAAGAAGCAAGTACTCGTGTTATTTTCCTTCCACTGTGTCAAATCTAAGTTGTTGAAGTAGAGTCTACAATCTGAGGGAGTCAGAAGGGGTAGCAGGTTACTTGGCAATTAGATTCATAGTGTTGAAATTTCTTCTACAATCTGGGATTGTCAGATTGGCTGAAGACAGGTGTTATATTCCTCAAGAGTCTAGGATTGTTAGACTGTTTGAGAATACTGACTTGGAGGGTTAGTAGAACGGTTGTAATTCAAGGTTTGAATTAGTGAAATCCTTCAAGGTGAAGGGACTGGACGTAGCCTCGTTAACGGTAAACCAGTATAAAAATTTTGTGTTTTATTTTTACTTTATATCCGCTGCTAATTCTGTTTTTATTCATACATCAAGTTTTGTTTTAAAAGTGTAAAAACAGGAAAAGTATTCAAGTTAGTCAAACACAATTCAACCCCCTTCTCGTGTTTGCACCTTCACATACCAAATGAGCTTTTCATGTTTTGAATGGAGGCCCTACAAATTGTTCCCATGCTAAAAAAAGACATTGGGCCTTTTTGCATCCAAAAGGTATTGAAATATACTCTTTTATCATGTTTTCCTTCTTAAAAGTCAATTATGAATAAATTTTGATAATAAGAATCCACCATAAAATAAAACACTTCTATATTAGAGGTTAAATAAATACACTCTTAAAATTCTAAAGAATATGATATTATTATTTACTTTAACTGAACTTGCTTTTTCTCCAAGGTCAAGAGTGAAACACCCCCTCATTTGTTGATTAGAGCTTAAGTCTTGTGTGTGCATGTAATTTATGTTGTTTATATGTGTTTGTATGTTTGGGTAGGTGTTTTAATACTTAGACATCAAACTAAGATAGTTACATCGTGTTCTGATTTTATAAAATGATTGTGTGCTTTAATTTTTATATGTCTGTTTTTTTCAACAAAAAGATCTTGCAACTTCGCGAAAAGTGCTTCACGGTTAAGACACAAAATGAAAGATGAGATTGTGTGGCGGTGTCATCAGTGTTTGGGAGAAACACTACAATGGTCGGTTGTGACAGTGAAAGGGAATGTGACGGTGAGATATTGATATTCTTTAATTTAAGAGAGTAATTTACTATTTCGTAAATTTGAGGAACTAAATTGACCAATCCTTACAATTCCAATGATTAAAATTTATATTTATTCTTAATCTACCTTTGTCTAAGTAAAAGTCATAACCATGGATTTCGATGAAAAAGTAACCACACATACTAATACTGATATGCTACTGGATTACCATTGACTAGTAAGATTAAGATTGAGGAAAAAAAAGTCAAATATATTGCAGTTCAATTTTCTACCCTTTTGAATCAAGTCTTGATATATAGTTGATATTTAGTAGTTTCCTGCTCTCCTCACAATTGGAACAACAGAAAAATTCTCACAATATTTTTATGTTAAGCAAATGTATAATTTCTGTATAGGGTCATATAGGTGGCATGATTATAGATTTATGTGACTCTTCCATTCAACATTAAATTATATTTGTTAAAATAAAAATGGAATTTCATTTTTTCATTATTCCCTAAACTTACTTGACCAATCAACTACAATATTTTCACAATCAATGGGGCCTGAAGTACTGCCCAAAGCCTTGGCTTTCTCCCTCAGAATATACTTTTGTATCTTCCCTGTTGAAGTCTTTGGAATTTCTAGAAAAATGATTGTTTTAGGAGCCATGTAATGAGGCAAACGTTCCCTACAAAAGGTGATTATCTCTTGAGCATTTGCATCAGACCCCTCTTTCAGCTTCAAAAAAGCACAAGGAGTTTGACCCCAATGATCATCTGGCCGAGCAACAACTGCGGCTTCTAGAACTGCTGGATGGCTATACAAAACGGTTTCTACCTCTACTGAGCTAATGTTTTCTCCACCAGAGATAATTATGTCCTTCAATCTGTCCTTAACTTCTATGTAACCATCAGAGTGTTTCACAGCTAGATCCCCACTATGAAACCATCCATCTTTGAAAGCTTCTTTTGTTGCTTTCAAATCTCTATAATATCCACTCATCACTGTATTCCCTCTAAACATAATCTCACCAATTGTTTTGCCATCAGCCAGAACACTTTCCATAGTGGCAGGATCTTTGACATCAATTTCCTGCAGCCCCACATGTGGGACACCTTGTCTGGATTTCATCTTCGATCTTTCTTGAGGAGGCAGCATGTCCCACTCAGGTCTCCATGCACAAAAAGTCCCTGGTCCATATGTTTCCGTCAAGCCATATAAGTGAGAAACGCTAAAACCAATTTCTTCCATCTTGGAAAGGATCTGTGGTGGTGGAGGAGCACCTCCTGTCATCACTACAACCTTGTGTTTGAGTGGCTTTATATCAGTCAGTGCAGAATTCACAATCATGTTCAACACAGTAGGAGCTCCAGCCATGTGTGTCACCTTATGCTGAATTATATTGTCAAATATGTTCTTTGGAGATACTTTCCTTAAACAAATATTGGTCCCAAACTGTGCAGCCATTCCCCAAGGGAGGCACCACCCATTGCAATGGAATAATGGAACATTCCAAAGATAAACAGGAAAAAGGTCCATTTGAAAGAGTAAAACCGTCGCTAAAGAGTTTAGATAAGCACCTCTGTGACTGTAGACAACTCCTTTAGGCCTAGATGTGGTACCTGAGGTGTAATTTACACTTATAGGATCCCATTCACTCTGTGGTCTCACTATATTAAAACCATTATGACCAACATCCACTAATTTCTCATACTCATAACTCATTGATGTAATGCCAATTTTAGATGAGCAATCAGAATCAGTAACTAAGACTATAATTGGCAATTCTCTTCCTCTTTCGCGAAGCAAGTTCAATGCTCCTTGAACAATTTCAAGTAGTTCATAGTCTGCAAAAAGAATCTTAGCTTGTGAATGCTCTAGCAGGACTGATACTATAGCTGCATCTAGACGAGAATTAAGAGTACAAAGAATGGCTCCGGCCATTGGTACTGCAAAATGCAGCTCATACATTGCAGGGACATTAGGTGCTAAGGTAGCAACCTGTTTAAAAACAACATGGAATAGCATCAGAGATTCATATAATTTAAGACTGAATTTGAGAATCTTACAGTGCCACAACTAGCCATAGAGATGACATCATCAGTATACTCCAGAACATTGTTTCTTACTTCCATACAGTAGAAGTTCATAAATAATTGAAAATTTGGTAATCTAAGTAGCTGAATCTCTTACAACCTTAGAATGTAATAGTAGCAAAATCCAAGAATCTATCCCTTCACCAAAAGTTCATAGGAAACTTTTCTGTTTCTTACATTTGTTTTTCTGTTACAGGAATTTGAAATTTAAACTCCAAATATCAGCTCAATTAGTAATTTCAATATATATATATATATATATATATATCAGAATAGGTTCGTATTTATGGATAGTTTCAGAGAAACTATAAATTTCCACTGTGACAGCAATTAACCTCTCTTCTCTAGGATTAAAAGTGCATCACATTGTAAAAATTATCCTAGAATCCTAATATGGATCATATTATATTACAAGTTTATTTTAATAATTATATGTTTGGTTCTGGTGAAAATTGATTTTGATTGATTGGTTTTGTAAAATTGATTTTAGTTATGAGTAAATTTAAGGGAAAATAATTTATGTTTGGAGACATTAAAGTGAAAGTCACTTAAACATTAAATTTAAGGATAAAAATCACATTTGGAAAGAAAAACTACAAATTTTAGTTTCACGTTAGAATCAACTCTTAAGCAAAATCAATTTCAATCCAAAACTCCAAACGCACATACATACAAAGTTAAATCAATTTTAAGCCTGTAGAATAGCTCTCCCAAAATTAAATTCAATCATGAACTAAAACTTTCATAGTTTATTAGTTTAAAACATGCACAAATTCTGAAACATAAATACAATAAAAAATAGGTGTACAAAATAGCACAACTCACCACATCTCCTCGGGAAATTCCTAATTGGGTAAGAGCAGAAGCAAGTTTGAGACAACGTTGATAAGTTTCACCCCAATTATATTTCATCGAACCATACACAACAGACGTTCTGTCTCTACAAACCTTTGCTGCTCTCTCTAAGAAGTTGATAGGAGACAAAGGAATGAAATTTGCAGAGCAATGAAGTAGACCCTCCATTGATTCAAATGATCCCCGATCAGGATCCTTACAAAACTTTGAAATTTTACGTGATTGATGAAGTGAGTTGATGTGGGTTGATATAAAATGCCTTAGAGAACGAGTCCAAAGCATGTTCTTGAAGATGTTGTTCATGGTGAGAGAGAGGATTAGTAACCACACGGTTGATAGTTTAATGTACTAGAATTTCAAGTGAGATAATCGGTTCATTAAAACATTGAAGCGGAGCACAATTCAGACAGTATTGAAGGAACTCATAGTTCAGCACGTAATCGAAGAAGACTTTTATTTTATGAAACTAACGACAACATTTGACTATGAAGTTGTGTGGATAAGGTCGTTGATATCCAATCTATTTTAGTACTTTTATTTATATAATTAAAATTTAAATAATAATAATACATTATGTGGAGTTATAAAATATCCATAATCCATCAAAAAGTTTGTGTAAACAATGCTTTAATTACACACAAATAGGATGACTTCATTGTATAAAAAAAAATTCAAATTAGCTTTGCTCACAGTAATATCTTTTTTTAGCAACAAAAATAAAATTTATTGATTTAAAAACAAAAAACTGAATGGCTAAATTCTCTATGATGTCTCTTATTAGGTCCCTCGTGAGGCTTCTCTGTAAGTTGATTCTCAAGTAGTTACTAGAATTTTATAAGGGATAATCCTGGTATATAGCTGGAAGTGACTGGTCAATAAAATCATTAATACTATGATACTATCTTGAAAAGTCATAGTAAATCATACATAGAAGAAAGCTAGTGTATAATTACAGTTTGTTTTACCCTCTGAATGTGTACTTTCAGATTGGGCTATGATTTTTTTAGAAGCATATAATGGGTTTAGAATTTGAAAGTAGCGCTCTATTTAGGATGTTCACATGAAGCCCCAGTTAAAAAGCGGAAACAATTTTTCCTATGCAGAGCTTCAAAAATAGCTGGGTCACAATAACTAGTATATATAAATAGCAAATCAAATATTTAAATAGAGAAAAAGTTATCAATTTCTCCTTAAATCTTCAGGAGAAAAAATAATACATCATTTTGTGTGTTGCATAAACATTATTCAGGACAAAAATTGCTATTTTCAATTTGTTGGGTGCACAACAACGTTGATAAAATCAACTAGAAAAAAGATTATACAAGGCTGACTTGGCATTTGGGAAATCAACAACTAAATGAATCAATCTAAAGCATCTATTACTGCATCGACAACCTCTTGGGTAGTGCTTGTCCCTCCAAGATCTTTTGTCCGATACTTACCCTCTAAAATCACTTTTTCAACAGCAGTTTCCAAACGGTCAGCGAATGCAGGAAACTGGAGATGCCTAAGCATCATAGCTGATGAGAGAAGAAGTGCCACTGGGTTGGCTGTCTTTTGTTCTGCTATTTTATCATTACCAACATTTCCTGCTGAAGCACCCTGCTCAAACACAGCATGCTCAGACCCAACATTACCTGCAAAAAAGGCACCCATGGTTTGTTTTTATCGGGCAATAGTTTGACAATTGATTTATCAGGCAATAGTTTGACAATTGATTAGATTATCAGGCAATAGTTTTAATTTTCATTTCTTATTTTAAATAGAACCTAACCCCATTGTCTATTAGCTTGTTAGTCTATTTAACAATGGGTTAGATGACTTGTTTAGAGATGTTAATACAAAATAATCTTTAAAAAAGGCTAATAAGCTATACCAAGCGTTTAAAAAAGTTGAGTAAACCTAAAAGAAAGCTTATGACAAGTAACAAGTTAGACTTGGACCTTGAATTATCTGAACATGTCTATTTATACAAAGCTCACTAATCCATTTCACTAACTACAGAAACTTTTGTTGTCACTACCATCAACTACATTACCTCCACAATGAGTCAGTGGAAGCAATCATTTACGATACTTCCTGATATTATTGTAGAAAAATGATATTCTAGCTTGATATATGTCTCATATGATCAAACAGACGACTTTAATAAACACACATTTATTCGCAAAGTTTTTCAGTGCATTTAAATTTTCTCCAGAACAATCATCTAGACAAGTAAAAAAACTATGCCTAGTCTTTCAAATTCTGAATATTATTCACATCCATTAACATGGTAAAGTGAGCAAGAAAGTATTCAAAAGCCAACATAATCAGATCAAAACTCTAAAGTTGCAGTACAGTAGTAAGACTATACCTCCTGGCATGACTCCAGTGCCTCCAGCAATGCCTGCTGCAGTATTTGCAACTAGATTTCCATACAGATTTGGGGTAACCTAGCACAAAGTAAAAGTATGCACGAATTTCAAATTACTTTTATTCAACTAAATCAGAAACAAATTACGAAGACCAAAGAGTTGCAAGACAGAATCATCTGGACCTGAGGTTAATGACCAACCCCCTGCGACAATTCATACTTGGTCTAATAGAAAGAAAAAAAAGGAAAAATATATTTATCCCTTCAATATTCCACAAAGTACATCTACATCCTCAAGGTATGTTGGGATGCATAAGTTAGGGGAGAAAAGGACTGAAGGGTTAACTTTCAAATATTCAGTATGATATAATGTTTTTAAAAATTAATAAGTGATGTTTAGAAAGTTAAGTGATAATCACTCATATTATTCCTCTCCTTTTCAAAACAAAAGAAAGAAAAGGGAAATTTACCTCCCCTCTCTTCCCTCCAAACTTCTATATCCAAACATATGCTAAAGGTCAAAGACTTATGCACCATTCCTTATTATAGAAGAACAAGGGAAATAAGTAATTATTTTTCTAAGACATTCAAACCTTGTTGATCCATGTCATAAAAGTGTTTGAATCTCAACTTTAGGTGGTTTGGGCATGTGCGAAGGAGAATGTAGTTGTCGTAGTATTGAGAGTATATCAGATAGACGATAGTTCAATCGCTAGAGGCAAAGAAAGGCTTAAAAAAAATAGGCAGAACTGTTAAGAAAGACTTAGAGGTCAATGGTTTGGCTTAAGATATGATTTATGATAGAATATTATGACATTGTTTAATCCATGTTAATAAATTACCAGATGCTATCATATTTTCAGGACAATGTACTTAGGACATACTCTTTCTTTTCTTTTTCCCACATTGCTAGGAACATAACCAAATTCGAAAATGTCTCAATCCCCCAGCCATTTCAAAAATAATATATTTCACCTTAAAATGTCCTTTGATTGAACCAACAGTGGAAAATCTATAGCGAAAAAATGAATCATGATTTATACAAGCAACTAAGCTCTTGCTTTTCTTTGTTCTGCCTGCCATGACTCATTTCTCAGATGATATTCAAGTATAAGTCATTAACTGAAAATAAGAAAAACGTTTACTCGAGCACTGGCAACAGTCTATGATAAAAAGTAAACACCAATGGGCTCATAATATGAGGTTGTTTTTGTTTTTGTCACCAACACTCTAATAGCACAAAGTTAATAACCTTGCCAAACATAATAAACTGTAGACCTATCTGTTTACTTTGCTCAATCAAAGATTAAAGAGAAGTGGATAAATTTTACATACCATTACATCAAACTGCTCAGGCTTTGAAACCAGCTGCATGCAGCAATTGTCCACAATAATTTCATTATATTTAATTCCAGGGTACTTGGTGGCAACCTCTCGACAAGATTCCAAGAACAAACCATCTGCAAGCTTCATTATATTTGCTTTGTGGACAGCAGTCACTTTCTTTCTGTTATTCAGGTAAGCATACTCAAATGCATATTTGGCAATACGCTCAGAACAGAACTTCGTGATCACCTACCAAAAACATCAAGTCAAACCGCAAACATAACCCAATACTACATCAGTACAACAGCAACAAAAAACTAAATAGATATTCCAAGGTAAAATAAGTTCCTATATAATTTATGAGTATTTTCTACTTTCATTGCTTATTTTTTTAATATTTGTATATAAAATAAGTCCTGAAACTGTAGACTACAGCTCAGTCAAAAAAAATAAGCGACATTGAAAAACATAGTACTCAGTTTTAATCCAGATATTTCCCTTAACAACATTTCAAATGTGTTTCTACAATTGAATACTTAAGAACCAAGGTTTTAAATTGAAGTTATGTCACCACCCTTGAAGTTAGATATCAGGTTTTGGGCCTAAGCCCAACCAAATATGCTGATTAAGTGATAAGTGAATTGGATTCAACATTTGCTGATATGGACAATTTGTAAGAGGAAGAAACATTATCTATACAGAGAAGGCATGGCAAGGGGGAGTCATTCAGAGTTAGTTTCAGTTAGAACCTGAGGGGTTTGGGCAGAGAGAGAAATGTCTCTTCCCTGAGGAGCTTTTGCTCTGGGGTTACAAGGAGCTTCCTTCTGTAATACATTTATTTTCAATCAACAATTCAGTTTATTCCCTTCTTTAAATTCAGGTTCCTATCACTTGATATATTACATAAACGCACAGTCAAATTCGACCGATGCAGCCTCAATCATGGTCTCTTACAATTGCGAAGACATCAAAAGCCATGATATTGTGGCTCATATTGCAATCACATACCTTTTTCAAAACCTTGTATTTAACAAACAAACTAACCCTTACAAGATCAATTACGGATGTCAAATTAATTTTCATTAGTTAAAATTAAAAATGCTACTCAAAGCTAAAGTTAGATCTAAATGACAATGTTTGGATTTCCGTTGCAAACCTATGGATCTAAAGAACTCTAAGAATTCAAACTTTCTTCTCAAATCTCAACTATAATATAAAGCACAAATACAAAATACCAAACACTGACACGTAGACACAGATAATAATTTGACAAAACAGAAGTGATTGAAATATAATAATTACATGTTTCATTGTTGGACACCAACACGTGGCAAACACAGGACATGCCTACAATCTAAAGTGTAGGTTTGGATTGGTGGTACAGGATGGAATAGAGTGAAATGGCGTGGAATGATATAACATCAATTTATTAAAAATTAACCAGCAAATTCTGTTCCATTTCATCCTATACCATAAATCAAAACATACCGGAAGGGTCGGTGCTACAGATTTCTCCATTTTAAGTTGGAATTTCTCTTATTCCACACTACTAAGAACTCTATGGATTCAAACTTTTCATTTGTCAGCCATAATATAAAACACATACAAAATACACTTACTCAACACAACTAACAACTTGATGATAAAATTGATAATCAATAAACAAAAAAGAAATGACAATTTTACCTTAAGGCTTTCAACGACGCCGGGAACGACCTCATGTTCAAGTCCAGCATACTCACCTTCAGTATTCTCCCTAATGACAACGATATCAACATTATCATGTCTAGTTGGCAATCCAGGAAGATTGAAACAATTAACAAGCGAAGCATATAGATCAAGCTCCTTCCTAAGCTGAACATTGAGAGAACTAACACCACCGCCCATAGGAGTAACCAATCCACCTTTAAGACAAACCTTATTCTTACGGATCGATTCAAGAACCTCGGATGGAACGGCTTTCATGTCACCGTGGACATCGAATTTTTCGAAGTAAACAGGCGCGTGCATCGCCTCCATGACTTGTTCGACGGCTCCGGTTACGAGTGGTCCGATCCCGTCGCCAGGGATCATGGTAACTGGACGCGGTGTTCCGTCGCCTGGACGGTGCATGTAGGTCACCCATCGGGTTGAACCGAGGGAATTGGATTGGGATTGGGATTGGGATCGGGTTGATAAGAGGTGTTTGAGGAGGGGTATGGATCTTCTCGCCATTTGTGATTCGGTTGGGGTTTTGAAAAAATAAAATTATATTTTTGTGTCTGTGAGATTTGGTTTAGTGTGAGATGTCTGAAGCCACCATGAAAGGACAATGTGGCGAATATTATTGATGGGAATAATAATTATGGAAAATGGAAAAGTCGATGTGAACACGGAGTGATTGGAAGAACGGGGATTGTAGTGACCAGTAAGAATTGATTGGACTTTTTAATATTTTGTTTTTCTAATTTTCTATCAAATGTTAATTAATTAATATTCTTTTTGACAGAATTAACTAATTAATTAATATTAATATAAAGGAACGAATAATTTGAGCCTCCAATTCAAAAAAAAAAAAAAAAAGGATTATTTTCTAGATTTAGGTATCTTTCTTCATTTTTATAGATCTTTTATCATAATCTTTTCTATTAAGAGTTCTTCTGTTATTCTCTATGATTTGTTGAATTCAAATGTGAGTGGATAAGTTTTATATCGACTATAAATATGGTAAATGTTGAATATGTAAGAATGACGACTCATATACCTAATGTTTTAAGGTTGTTGGGTGAAAATGCAGTGTCAAAGTCTCTTGTAGTCTTGAGACATTTGGTTTGTTGTTCCTCCTGCAAGTGCTAGACTCTCCAACAAGTGCTATCAAGAGTCATGGTTTGATTTGGTGGAGGAGTGGGAATGGATCTTGGAATTGGATTGTTGTATCGAAAGTCTTCTTGGTGTAATCTAGAGGTGTGTTTCGTTGGTAATAAGGGTGGTGCATATATAGGATGTGAGAGACTCACACTTGAAGGAGAGATTGTTGGATTTAAGTGTGAGTGGTAAGTCCTACATCAACTATAAATGTAGTAAATATTTGATATATGAGATAAGAGACAAATATACTCATTGTTTTAAGATTTTGAGTGAAAATAAGATGTCAAAATCTATTGTAGATCTTGAATCATTTGGCTTGTTGATTCTCCCACACATCCGGACCCTCCAACCTTCAAATTCAATGTTGCATATACTTTAGTAGTGTTATATTTGAACACAAGATTTCAATAACTATTAAGAATATTTTACATGATGAAAGACGATCATTTCTCAAAATTAAACTTTATTGGTATTTTCTTTAATGTGGATAATAAGATATACTCAAAGGTGTTTTTAAAAATAAAGTGATAACTTTGTAATTTTTTTAAAAGATATGACTTAAAAGAGAAAGAAAAAAAAAAGATAAAAGACTAAAATTTTATAATTAAATAAGATAAAAGACTTTGAGGGTAAGTGCAAAAAAATATAATTGATTATGTTGTACGATGATTATATTTTCTAAACTACTTTTACTTTTCATTTAATTTTGTAAATAAAATTATTATGTTGAAAGATATTTTAATAATATAGCCTTAAATATGATTGAAATTGATAAATTTTACTTATAATTTGTGACTAATTTTGTTGTTGTTTGCTATATTTGAGTAGTGTTTTCTATTTTTTTTTTTTGTGAATAATTTTAGTATTAACTTGAGGCTCATCTCACACTGTGTTATTGTATATTTCTATTTTTTATGTATTTTTTTATCTTCTACAACATATCCATGTTTAAAAAAGTACACAAAAATTAGAATGATATCGTAATTCGACATCAAAATTTGAATTTTCAAGATTCATTTCCCTACACTTAAATGCTTCTTGCCTTACTTGAGAATAATATGTACATCCAAATCCTACGCTTCTCTCTCGATAAGTGGTACTTTTCAAAATTATTATAAGTTAACAATTTTCTTTATCTTTTACCAAGATCAAAACAACCATTAACTTATAATTTCAAAAAATGTCTCCATATGTTGTTAGAGTTTAGGATGTTTTTTAATCACATGTCTATGATAATCCACCTATAGGATCCGCCCACATGCACATATGAACTCCTTTTATGTTGAGGCCATTCAAACCATAAATAAGGTCTTCCTAAGTTTAAAAGATACAAAATCATTGTTCAATGTTTCATCTTCATTGACTTTATTGAGGTTTGAGACTACATTTCATCTTACATTCGCTAAAATATCACATGGGACTCACTCATACAAACTTCCAAATTATTAATAACTACGAACCTAAGTCCTAAACCCCTAACCATCCATTTTGGCCATAATCAAAATCATCCCAAAATAATATTAGTAATTGAAAATATAGTCAAAACACTAACTAACAAGAAGACATAAATTAAAACAACAAAACAAAACAAAACACAACACAACAATAACAGAAAAGCCAAAACTGATAGAAACCCTTTTTTTCTTCAAGTGACACTATCCAAAATGTAGAGTAGAGAAGACAAATGCAAACTCAACACATACTAAGCATGCTTGGCTTGAAAATCCTTCATGAAAGCTACCAACTTTTCAACACCAGCCAAAGGCATAGCATTGTAAATGGAAGCTCTCATTCCACCAACCGACCTATGTCCCTTAAGCTGAACCATATTCTCCTTAGCAGCCTCCTTTATAAACTCACCTTCCAACTCTGATTTCTCCAAAGTGAAAGGAACATTCATGAAAGACCTCACAGATTTCTCAACAGGACACCTAAAAAACCCCTTACTCTCATCAATAGCTTGGTAGAGAATCTCAGCTTTCTTCCTATTCTTCTTCTCAACCTCAACCAAACCACCTTGTTCCAACAAATCCTCAAAAACCAAACCACACATGTAAATTCCATAACAAGGAGGTGTATTGTAAAGTGAATTGTTTTCAGCATGAATCTTATAATCAAGCATAACAGGAGTCGAACCTTGAGCATTCCCAATCAAATCATTCCTCACAATCACAATGGTTACACCAGAGGGACCCACATTCTTCTGTGCACCAGCATAGATCAAACCAAACTTTGAAACATCAACAGGTTTGGAACAAAAATTTGAAGACATATCAGCCACCAAAATCCCATTTTGATTCTTGGGTGTTGGGTAATTTTTGAACTCAACACCATGAATTGTTTCATTAGCACAAATGTGCAAAAACTTAGCTTCTGGGTTCTGTTTCAAATCATCAAAAGATGGAATCTTTGTGTACTTTTCAGATTTCCCAGACCAAATCACGTTTGGTTTACAATACTTCTGAGCTTCCTTAAAAGCTTTATCGCTCCACGATCCGGTAACGATGTGATCGACAGCGTCGTCGCTTTTGCAGATATTTAACGGCACGGCGGCGAACTGAGTGGTGGCGCCGCCTTGAAGAAAAAGAACGGAATATTCCGACGGAATTTCCAAAAGGGTACGCAGATCTGATTCTGCTTTTTGGATTATCGAGAGAAATTCTTTACCTCTGTGACTCATTTCCATGACGCTCATGCCGGATCCACGCCAGTTGTAGAGTTCCGATTGAGCGCGAAGGAGGACGTTTTCGGGGAGGGTGGCAGGTCCGGCAGCGAAGTTGAAGACGCGATCTGAGGAATGGGATTGGGCTTGTGGTGGGCCGTCGTGAGTATGGGTTTGGGCTTGCGTAGTAGCGGCGCATTTAATGGAAATGGGTTTGAAGGTGGTTGTTGTGCGAAGGGAGATTGTCGGAGTTGTGGGAGTTTTGAGGAAGGGTTTGTGGGTTTGGGGAAGGAGATGAGTTTGTGGTGAAGTTGTGATTGATGTTGCCATGGTGGTCGGTGGTAGAGAGAGAATGAAAGGGGAGAGTGGTATTTTCGCGCAAAAGTTTCCTTTTTGGTGTTTGGCAAAGATCTGAATCAAAGAAAGAGGAGTATATAAAGAGGGACTGATTTCGAGGGTTGTTTTATTTTTATTTTAGGGTAATATACCATTTTCTTCTTTCAAAATGTAGGCAGGACAGTGTGATTTTCATCCATGGTTTTAGTTATAATTTTTAATTTAAAAGATACAATTTAATACAATTTTGTTCCAATTTTATTTTATAAAAAAAATATAATTATTAACGTTATTAATAAAAATATATTTTTAGAATAATGTTATTAAATATTTATAAATTAGTTAACTTTTCTTATAATTTGATATCAACATGCATTATTTTATCTATAATTAAGACCTGAGTAAATATAAATACATTGGAAAATTAAATAAATTAAATATCTTTTATAGTAAATTTAAAGTATGAAACAATAAAAATAAAAGCTAATTTTATTACATGAATTTGGAAGGATTTTTGAAGGATTATTTTAAAAAAATTATAATTATTATTAATATTTTAAATTATATAAAATGATTTTGAGGCACAAAGTCATTCAGTTTAAACATTACCGACTTTGGAAGGATTTGGAGATTTGAGATGAATTTTTTTTCTTTTAGAATGAGATAAATTATTTAAAATCATTTTCATCTCATTTTATATAAATCATTTTCTTCTTCTTTTTTTGACAGAATACAAATCATTTTCATTTATTTATAATATGATCAAAAAAATAAATTAATCATGTACAGTTTAAAAATGGTTCCATTAACAGTGGTCATTGAGCTATAATATAATCATAATTAAAAATATATTATTCATATATTTTTTTTAATATTATCAACAAAAATATTTTATCAAGTAAGGTGTAACCAAAAAATAAGATGAAAAATTTATGTTTTTTTCTTCTAATCTCCTCTCTTCATCACTCCTCTAAACTTTCAAATGGAAAGTTTTAAACTACTATTAGCAATATTTTTTTTACTCACACTATTATCAATGTTAAACATGTTTGTAATCAGTTTAGAAAAATAATGAACAAACAACAAGGATAATTATTTATGTGCGTCACTCTTTGTCAAAATAAAATAGCATATAGATTTTTCAAACAAAAAACAAACAATTGAAAATACGTACGTCAATTTACCAAAAAATAAATAAAAAATACTTACGTCAACACAAAACGGGGGTTGGTGGTGGCGCAGAATTAACTGATTAATAGACTTGAGCCACACAGTACATACGAGCGCGTGGGTTACCTTTTTATTTATTTATTTGTCAATTTTTTTTTTTAAATTTACTCCTCTCATACAATTTTTTTAAACGGTTAAATAATATATGAACAATAATTTTTTTTTGAAAAATATTAATATGAATTGGATTTGGAGAGTTCAAAGATACTTATAAATCACCCTAAATAAATTATTACGTAAATTTGAATTTGAACTCAAACTAAGACCTTGTAAGTTGAGCCAACTTATAACAAGTGAACTAACCTTCTCACATTAACAACAATTCTTTGTATAAGATATACTAACAATTAAAAATACAAAAAAAGTACCATTGACAAATAAGAACAAAAGCACTACATTCCTCCCAAATAGACAGAGTCCAACAACCGGCTCTATCCCACAAAATACGTAACACAAAATTGTACAACTGAAGGCCTTATACAATTTATAGACTGTGAAGATCAAGTGTAAAAATCATAATTTAAACTCGCATCATTTGCTTTAATTCACGTCAAAGACGTCAATTTGACATTCTCAAGTAGAAGTACATCATTGAAATCAATCGATTGAAAATAATAGAATACGCATTTTTCCTAAGAACCATACACATGTCATTCAAATAGTATCAAACTTTGAACAAAGCCCTTTATGGACAGAGCTTAAACTAGAAAATTGATGGGTGTGCGCTTCCATATCAAAAGCATAAACAACACCCAACCACCTCAAAAGTTCCAACTATTGGAACCATGTTGGTTTTATACTTAGAGTTTTGATGTTAACAAAATGTTTTATGAGAACAATATATTTGACTTTACAAAGTATGAAAGAAGATTCGTGTTTTTGAAGACAATTTAAAATAAGATTTGATTCAGATTTATAATTGAAGAAAATCTTTGACCAAGTTGAAAATAAGATATAGTCAAGATTTGAAGAAAATATGATCAACATCTTATCAACAATAAGATATGAATTATTTACAAGAAGATTTGATCAAGATTTATCTACAAGAATATATGACTTATTTACGAGAAGATTTGATCAAGATTTATCTACAAGAAAATATAAATTATTTACAAGAAGATTTTATCAAGATTTATCTACAAGAAGATATGAATTATTTACAAGAAGATATGAACAAGAATTATTTACAAGAAGAAACGCTGACAAGAAGATACATTTATTATTTGCAAAGATATGATTTAGATTTTGACAAAAGACTGAATTGAACTTGGTCATATTCCTACTTGTAAAAGTTCAAGAACCAATCCAACACTATGTTCCCACCCAGATCAAAGCAAGCAACAGGAAAGAAGTTTCATCTGAAGAATTTGTGAAACAATCTTAATAAAATAAGAACATTATCAATCTGAAGAATTTGCAAACTCAATCTTAACAAAATATGAACAATATCAATCTAAAAAATTTAAAACTCAATCTTAACAAAATATGAACAGTATAAATCTGAAGAATTTAGAAACTCAATATGAACAAAATACGAACAAAATCAATCTAGAAGAACTACTCAAATTGGACTTTAAAATAAAGAATTGACTAAAGAACATATTAACAAAAAAACATCTTGTTCATAATTATTTTTGAATAAGATCATTGTTGACCAAGCTAGGAATGAAGATACAATTCAGAATTAAACAATGACTAAATTGAAGCCCCAGTTTTATCTATAAATAGATACTCAGGGCTAAAGAAGAAGATCATCGAAAAATCCAAAAAGAGTAGAATAACTCAAGCTCAAAATTCCAAATTCATCTTAGAGTTGAAAGAGAGAAAAACACTTGTTCAAATGAGAAATATTTTTAAGTATTTTTCTTAGAGTGTGATAGTCATTGTTATAATCATCTTGTTAGAAGCAACTACTCAAGTTCCAAATTTTTGCATTCAAACTTGATAGTGGTGTTAGTGTGCCTTCAACAATCTTGAGTTGTCAAATTGTGTGGAGAAGACTTGGCTAGTATTGTCAATGTGTGTGTTCATTAAAAGTCTGGGGTTGTCAAGCTGTTTGAGAAGACTGACTTGAAGAGTGGGGTGCTTTGTAACTCAAGTTGTTGAATTAGTGGATTAAATCCTTTTGAGTGAAGGGACTGGATGTAGTCAAGTTAGTGGTGAACTAGTATAAATTACTTGTGTCACTTTATTCCTGCACTCCTTAGTTTTGTTATTGCTTATACTCCAAGTAAATCATCAAGTCTGAATCAGTTTAATAAAATAAAATAAAGAGTTATCAACTTAGTAAAACACAATTCAACTCTTTTCTTGTGTTTGCATCTTCACCAACCACACACCCCAAATATTGGACACTTGAAAAACAAAATATGGATGGTTTCTACCTCGCCACATTTTGCAACGCACAATAGAGTATTTAGTTAATTAATGTTGTTGAGGCAAAATCCCAAATTAATGTTTGGAAGATAATCAAACAAGTTAATTAATTTCTAATTATGATTCTAATTGTGTTGCTATTTAACTTGTACTTTTGAGTGTATTATTCAAAGATAGGTAATCATATACAACTATACAACAACACAAGATCATTCTGGTGTATACAAGATCATTCTGGTTCATAAAAACAATAGTCTGGACAAACTAAGATCATTTTGGTTTTTGACAGCATCAGTCTAGTCAAACCAATATCATTCTGGTTTTTGAAAGTATCATCCTTATCAAACAAGATCATTCTGGACAATTCATTTTAAAGATAAAAATGAAATGAATCAATTCCCAAAATACACATTTTAAGTGAAACAAAAATTAAGGCAACTCACATCAAGCAATTTTTTTTAAAGGAAGCAATACAACATCAAGAACCATAACAAGATCAATCTCCAGATTGATGTCCTATGAACAAATACAGCTAGAACAACAAGGATAAAAAGGACACTAATGTTGCACATACGCAGAAAGTTCAGCTTGCGTATAAAGCAGAAACACTGACACCAAACAACTGTAAAAAGATCTCAGTCACAATATTCACTCAAGCACAAACAAAAAATGTTATGGTTATAAAGTAGGAACATTTTAGATAAAATAGAACACATGTCTATTAAAATATCAATATGAACAACTGATTTGTTAACGGCTACATGAGCTGTCATCAACCTTCATCAGGCTTATAAGAAGAACCTCAAGGTGAAGATAACAACAAGAGTTTCAAGTGCAATCAATTAATCACTTAAACAATCATACTTGAGAAATCAAAGCTCTTCAATTAAGAAAAAGCTTCAGTTCTCTTTCACTAGATTCAATGATTTTTTTTATTGAGTTTTCTGCTGAAAATCAATCTCAAACAAGTGTTGAGTTGATTCTTATCCATCAACCTTCTTTCATAATTTTATTTGAAACTCAAGACTATATTCTCAAAGATAGTTTGAGTGGTTTTGTAAAAATCCTTTTTGAGATTAAAAGGTAACGTGTAAAAATCCTTTCTGGACTGAAAAGTAATTGTAAGAAATCATTTCAAGGTTGAAAGGTGAAAATTGTAACTAATCAAGCGTGATCAAGAAAGTTTATGTGAAAGCAAAAGCTTTCTTGCGTAAAGCACACTAATGGAAAAGCTCACAAATTGTGAGAACTGGACGTAGCCCACCTTGGGTGAATCAGAATACATAATTGATTCTCTTATCCTTATCTTTAATTATTTCTCACTAACAAGCACTGATCACGTAGAAATAATATTTTTCATTTATTTTCACTAACCAATAACGTTCTACATTTTTGTTTTGAAACCAAGATTGATCTTGAATTAGTTTAAATTAAAAGCATGAATTAATTTTTAAAAATGGAATCACAATTCAAACCCCCTTCCTTTTGATTGACATTGTTACTTCAATTGACATCAGAGCTTGCCTCTAAGGATTAATACTCAAAAGATTGATCTTGAGTTAGTTTAAATTAAAAACATGAATTAAAATCCCTTCCTTGTGATTGACATTGTTACTTCAATTTGCATTAGAGTCTGCTTAAAAGGATTAATACTCGAAAAGTGTTAAAGGAAAAAATTCAGGAAGCAATTGTTGGAACCAAGTTGGTTCTAAGTACTTAGGATTTTGATGTTTACAAAAGCACTCCATGTAATCTTACTTTGAACCTTGAATTATTAAATCAAATGTCACCAGAAGTTGAAGCAATAAGAAGCAGAAGATCAAAGTGTTCCAGAGATTGAATCCTGAAGGTACCAGAAGATACTCTAGGATGTCAAAACATCACCAGAAGATATCTTTGATGGCCCAGATCAGAAGGAAGCAAAGTCAGAAGGAAACCTGGACCAGACCAGAATGAAGCTTACCAGAGGGAGACTTGATCCAGACCTGAAGGAATCAAATGTCAGATTTATTCCAGAAGTTATTCTGACCAGAAGATGGCCTGGCAGTGAAATGATAAACAGTCCAGACTTGTTCCAGACTTAATCAGAGGATGAATTAATGGGTCCAGAACAAGAGAATTAACCCAGATTTGACCCAGACCAGAAGATAGCATGGTTCAGGGTATGAAACTAAGTCCAGACCAGAAGAAATGAGTTCCGGAATTGATCCATACCTGATCTAAAATCAAAGGTAAAATGTCTAGACTGAAATATCATTTGTCCATATTTAATTTCAGTTTAATTCAGACCAAGTCCAGAATTGGTCCAGATCAGAGGGAAGATTTTTAGATCAATGGTTTAGATTTAATTATTTGGCCCAGTGTTGGCCGAGATCAGAAGATCAGACCATGGCCCAGTGTTGGCCGAAATCAGAAGGTCAGAATGTGTGGTCCAGCAGTGGCCGAGATCAGAGGATCACAACAGATCAGTTTGCTAGACCAGGATGGCCGAGATCAGAAGATCAGAAGGTTAGGAAGTGTGGTCCAGGGATGGAAATTAGAGGATCACAACATATCAATTAGTATGGTCCAGATGTGGACTAGCGCAGAAGATTAAATGGTCCAGATTCAATCAGGAGGATTAATGGTGGAGATTTTAATTTATTTTGATCAAAGTATTGAAAAGATTTGTTACAAAAATAAAGTGAGGTATTGTGGAATTCAGGAGCTGTTGGCGGGAAGAATCTAAAGGCATGATTGGCCAGTTATTTTTGAAAGAAAATCTGAAGCTTTAAAAAGATATGTTTTTTATTTAAATAAAGCCCAATTAGTCAAGATATTTTTGCAAGAGAATCCAGCAAGATTCAGCTCGAAATTATGCTTGGAAGAGGCCCAAATCTGCATCTATAAAAGGAGGCTCAAGGCAGAATACTTAGCATCGAAAATCACAAAAGAGTCATACACTTCCAAAGCAAACACTCAAGTTTTGAGTGAGGTTAATTGTGATTTCCAGCTTTCAAGAAGCAAGCACTCGTGTTATTTTCTTTCCCTTGTGTTAGATCTAAGTTGTTGAAGTAGAGTCTACAATCTGAGGGAGTCAGAAGGGGTAGCAGATTACTTGGCAATTAGATTCAAGGCGTTGTAATTCCTTCTACAATCTAGGGTTGTCAGATTGGCAGGAGAAGACTTGACTTAGGAAGTCAAGGTGCTGTATTCCTCAAGAGTCTAGGATTGTTAGACTGTTTGAGAAGATTGACTTGGAGGGTCAGTGGAACTGTTGTAATTCAAGTTTTGAATTAGTGAAATCCTTCAAGGTGAAGGGACTGGACGTAGCCTCGTTAACAGTGAACAAGTATAAAAATTCTTCGTTTTATTTTTTACTTTATATCCGCTGCTAACTCTATTTTCATTCATCAAGTTTTGTTTTAAAAGTGTAAAAACAGGAAAAGTAATCAAGTTAGTCAAACACAATTCAACCCCCCTTCTCGTGTTTGCACCTTCAATTGGCATCAGAGCTCGGTCTCAAGGCTGAGCACTTAACAGTGTTTGAGGAAAGGTCCAAGGGGTTCAACATGGCAGAATCCAGAGATGAACTGGGAGGCAACATCAACAGACCACCACTGTTTGATGGAGAAAGGTTTGAGTATTGGAAGGACAGAATGAGAAATTTCTTCATATCTCGAGATCCTGAATTATGGATGATGGTAGTCAAAGGATACACTGCACCTACTGATCCAGAAGATCCAACTAAAGAACTAGACATGGATGATATGAAACCAGATCAGAGCAGATTACACAAACTTCACCACAAGTCTAGAAACATCATGATCAGTGCTATCACATTCAAGGAATTTGACAGATGCACATATAAAGAAATAGCAAAGAGCATATTCGACAGTCTGATTCTGACCTATGAAGGAAGCCGGCAGGTTCAAGAAGCAAGGGCTAACATACTGGTCAAACAGTATGAGATGTTCAAGATGGAAGATGATGAAAACATTGATGGAATGTTCTGCAGATTCCAGACTCTGATATCTGGACTGAAGGTCTTGAAGAAAAGCTACACAACAGCAGATCATGATAAAAAGATTCTAAGAAGCTTACCAACCAAGTGGAGACCAATGGTTACTGCAGTTCAGTAAGCCAAAGATCTGAACAACTTAAAACTTGAAGATCTGATCAGCGCACTCAGGTCTCATGAAATAGAACTAGAAGCAGACGAACCAAAGAAGAAGAAGAATCTGGCTATGAAGTCGAAACAGAATAAAGCTGCAAAGGCAGCATCAGAATTAGAGGATAGTGACAGTGACTGTGATGATATGGCTTACTTAACCAAAAATATGGTTAAGATCTGGGAAAACAGGAAGAGAAGAAGCTTCAAGAAGAAACATAACAATAAAGGAAAGGAAGAATCTGACAAGAAAAGTATTGTTTGTTATGGATGCAATAAACCTAGACATATCAAGTTAGAATGTCCAAATCTGGAAAAAGGCAAACAGCTCAAGAAGAGTTCCAGATTCAGAAAGAAGGGTCTGATGGCAGCCTGGGATATATCAGAATCAGAGGAAGAATCGTCTGATGAAGAAGAGGCAGAAACAACAATGATGGCACACATCAGGTCTGCTTCTGGACCTCATAAAGGCACGATTTTAGGAAGGAAAGAAGGCAGAAGGAAGAATGATCGAAGCACTCATTCAAGCAAGTCTGGAAGCACATCAGAGGAAGCAATTCTGTCTCTCTGATGGCTCATACCAACTCAAGTTCTGAATACAGCTCAGGCTCTGGAACAGATTCCGAAAATGAAGACAATGAGGTATTTTCTGATATCTCTAAATCTGAATTAATTGATGTTGTAAAAGACTTGTTAAATGCAAACAATAAGATGTCTTTAAAACTGAAAACTCTTAGGGAAGATAAGAAAAATCTAACCAAAGAAGTCCAAGTTTTAAAGAATCAAAATTCTGAGTATGCAACTGAAAACAAAGATTTTAAAACTGAAGTTGCAAGACTCAAATCTGAAAACCAAACTCTCAAAAGTAATATATGTTCCACTTCCAAAACTGTTTATGAATCTGATATGCATGAACAATTTTTTCAAAACTTTATTTCCAATGGAATGGAAAGAAGTAAATATGCATCTATGATTTATGGAAACAGTAACAATGGAAAGAGAGGTCTTGGTTTTACAGAAACAATTACTGAAAGTAAAGCTGTTCATTCTGATGTTTTATGCATTGTTTGTGCTAAGAAAGGTCACTCTGAACTATCTTGTCCAATGGTAAAATCTGAACAAGATCAGAGAGTTATTAAAACTAACAAACCTCGACGCAATCAGTTCTGGGTACCAAAAGATCAAATTGTCTATGTTGCAGATATTTTGAGCAACCAGAAGGAGACACCAACAATGGTGCCTGGACAATGGATGTTGGCAATGCACAAGCAGAAGAAGGTTTATGTTCCAACATCTACCAAACAGAAGCCAAGTGACTCTGGTAGAAGAAGAACTGGTCAACACAATACCTATCAGAACCAGAACCAAAATCATAGGAGGAACAGGAAATATCAAAGATATCACACGAATCAGAACAGGAACTGGAACCAGTATCATAAGAACAGGAACTGGAACCAGAACCAGAACTGGAACCAGTATCAGAGGAACAGGAACTGGAACCAGAACCAGAACCAGAACTGGAACCAGTATCAGAGGCACAGGAACTGGAACTAGAACCAACATTGGAACCAGAATCTGAATCAGTACTAGAACCCGAACCAGAACCAACATAATTACCAAAATCAGTATAATCACCAGAATCACCATAAGTTCCAGAATCACCAAAGGAACATGGTGTATCAGCCAAAGCAGAAAGAGAGGAATCAGAATCAGGAGAGTTCTTCAAACACTCTAGTGAGATTCATCAAGACTACAAACCTGGAAGGGAATTCAAATCCCCTCATCCAAACCATGTAATCACAGAATACAGATTCGGAGTCTGAAAATCAGAAGCAAGAGGATTTTCAGAGTAAAACTGAAACTGTTGACATAGAGGTTACATCTTGCTGTAAATACTATTATTATTTGATATTTATGTTTTCTGTGATAACAAGAAGCTTGATCTTAAAAAATCAAAGCTAGATAAGTATTCTGTAGGTTTTCAAACTGTCAGAGGAATCAGGTGATTCAGACGAATTGAAAACTTCAGCATAAATAACATTCCAGTGGTTTCAAAAACAAGCAGAAACCACCAGAAGCAGAATTAATGGTTTGGCTGTATTGAGTTCATTTTTAAATTAATTGATTTATATTATGTTATATGACAAACTGCTTGATCTTGACAAATCAAAGCAAGATAAAAATAGTGCAGGTTCACCAGAACCAAAGGGAGCAGAAGCACAAGAAACAGAAGTACCTGGAAAGGTAAAGGATACAAGCAAGTCAACAACACATGACAAATCTTCAAAAGATAAATCTGATCAAGTCAGAAACAGCCAAGATAAGTCAGTAGAGAAATCTGGATATTTACCAGAATCTGAAGCTGTTATAGATTCACCAGAACCAGACGCTGATTTATCAGAATCAGAAGCTGTTACAGATCTTCCAGAACCAGAAGTTGATGCGAACCAAGCAATGTTGATGAAGCTTTGGCAGAGGAAGGTTGGATACTTGAAATGCAAGAAGAGCTGAATGAATTCCAAAGGAATGATGTTTGGAATCTAGTATCCAGACCAAACAAAAACATTATTGGAACCAAGTAGGTGTTCAGAAACAAATTCAATGAAAAGGGTGAAGTTGTAGCTCAAGGATACAATCAACAGGAAGGTATAGATTACACTGAGATTTTTGCTCCAGTTGCCAAGTTAGAAGCAATTAGAATTCTCTTATCATTTGCTGCTAATCATGATATAATGAGGTATGAAATGGATGTTAAAAGTGCATTCTTAAATGGCTACATAAGTGAGGAAGTCTATGTCAAACAGCCCCCTGGATTTGAAAATTCTGATTTTCCAGACCATGTTTTTAAACTTAAGAAACCTTTATATAGTTTAAAACAAGCACCAAGGGCATGGTATGACAGACTTAGTAACTTTCTGCTTAAGAATGAATTTAATAGAGGAAAGATTGATAATTCTCTATTTAGGAAATCCATTAAAAATGATATTTTGATTATTCAAGTTTATGTTGATGATATCATATTTGGATCGACTAATGGCACTTTGTGCAAAGAGTTTTCTGACCTAATGCAGAAAGAGTTCCAAATGAGCATGATGGGAGAACTTAAGTTCTTTCTGGGAATAAAGATTCATCAAGGTAAATCAGGTATACTCATTCACCAATCTAAATACACTAAAGAACTTCTTAAAAAGTTCAAGATGAGTGACATTAAGCCTATGGCCACCCCCATGCACCCAACCTGCTCACTTGAGAAAGATGAAACCAGCCAAAAGGTATGATTGGATCCCTTCTTTATTTAATTGCTTCTAGACCTGACATCTTATTTAGTGTTTGTGTCTATGCCCGATTTCAAGCTGACCCTAGGGAATCCCATTTAACTACTGTTAAACGAATTCTGAGATACCTTAAAGGAACCACCAACCTTACCCTGTTATACAAGAAAACCCCCATCTACAAACTCAGAGGTTTTTGTGATTCCGACTATGCTGGAGACAAGTTGGAAAGGAAAAGTACAAGGGGCAACTGCACTTTCTTAGGTGATAACTTGATCTCTTGTAAAGAGAAAAACAAAAAGAAAAACAAAAAATACAAAAATAGTAGGACCTCTCTTTGGCTGATGACAATAAGGGGGAAAGAGAGAGAGAGAGAGAGAGAGAGAGAGAGAGAAAGGAGAAATAAGTAGAAAATGAGAGATAAAAAGAAAGAAGGAGTGAAAAAGAAAGAGATGAAAAGAGAAGGAGAGGAAACAGGGAGAGAGAAAAATAAAGAGAGAAAAGGAAAGAGTGAAAAGAGAAGGAGTTGAAAATGAGAGGAAATGTGAAGAGAGAAAAGAAAGAGAGAATAAAGAAGGAGTTGAAAAGGAGAGGAGAAGAGAAGAAAAGAAAGAGTGAAAAGAGAAGGAGTTGAAAAGGAGAAGAAAAAGTCAGTATCAAAGTTAGGGGGAGAGATTGGTCTGAGGGGGAGTAATTCAAGTCTTCGAGTTATAAACTAGCAAAATAAGTTAAGATTTTGTCATCATCAAAAAAGGGGAGATTGTTGGAACCAAGTTGGTTCGAAGTACTTAGGATTTTGATGTTTACAAAAGCACTCCATGTAATCTTATTTTGAACCTTGAATTATTAAATCAAATGTCACCAGAAGTTGAAGCAATAAGAAGCAGAAGATCAAAGTGTTCCAGAGATTGAATCCTGAAGGTACCAGAAGATACTCCAGGATGTCAAAACATCACCAGAAGATATCTTTGATGGCCCAGATCAGAAGGAAGCAAAGTCAGAAGGAAACCTGGACCAGACCTGAATGAAGCCTGCCAGAGGGAGACTTGATCCAGACCTGAAGGAATCAAATGTCAGATTTATTCCAGAATTTATTCTGACCAGAAGATGGCCTGGCAGTGAAATGATAAACAGTCCAGACTTGTTCCAGACATAATCAGAGGATGAATTAATGGGTCCAGAACAAGAGAATTAACCCAGATTTGACCCAGACCAGAAGATAACATGGTTCAGGGTATGAAACTAAGTCCATACCAGAAGAAATGACTTCCAGAATTGATCCAGACCTGATCCAAAATCAAAGGTAAAATGTCCAGAGTGAAATATCATTTGTTCAGATTTAATTTCAATTTAATCCAGACCAAGTCCAGAATTGGTCCAGATCAGAGAATTGGTCCAGACCAAGTCCAGAAAATATCACAACAGATCAGTTTGCTAGACCAAGATGGCCGACATCAGAAGATCAGAAGGTTAGGAAGTATGGTCCAGGGATGGCTGAAATCAGAGGATCACAGCATATCAATTAGTATGGTCCAGATGTGGACTAGCGCAGAAGATCAAATGGTCCAAATTTAATCAGGAGGATTAACGGTGGAGATTTTAATTTATTTGGATCAAAGTATTGAAAAGATTTGTTACAAAAATAAAGTGAGGTATTGTGGAATTCAGGAGGTGTTGGTGGGAAGAATCTAAAGACATGATTGGCCAGTTATTTTTGAAAGAAAATCTGAAGCTTAAAAAAGATATATTTTTTTATTTAAATAAAGCCCAATTGGTCAAGATATTTTTGCAAGAGAATCTAGCAAGATTCATCTCGAAATTAAGCTTGGAAGAGGCCCAAATCTGCATCTATAAAATGAGGCTCAAGGCAGAATACTTAGCATCGAAAATCACAAAAGAGTCATACACTTCCAAAGCAAACACTCAAGTTTTGAGTGAGGTTAATTGTGAGTTCCAGCTTTCAAGAAGCAAGTACTCGTGTTATTTTCTTTCCCTTGTGTTAGATCTAAGTTGTTGAAGTAGAGTCTACAATCTGAGGGAGTTAGAAGGGGTAGCAGATTACTTGGCAATTAGATTCAAGGCGTTGTAATTCCTTCTACAATCTGGGGTTGTCAGATTGGCAGGAGAAGACTTGACTTAGGAAGTCAAGGTGTTGTATTCCTCAAGAGTCTAGGATTGTTAGACTGTTTGAGAAGACTGACTTGGAGGGTCAGTGGAACTGTTGTAATTCAAGGTTTGAATTAGTGAAATCCTTCAAGGTGAAGGGACTGGACGTAGCCTCGTTAATGGTGAACCAGTATAAAAATTCTGTGTTTTATTTTTTACTTTATATCCGCTGCTAACTCTGTTTTCATTCATCAAGTTTTGTTTTAAAAGTGTAAAAACAGGAAAAGTAATCAAGTTAGTCAAACACAATTCAACCCCCTTCTCGTGTTTGCACCTTCAGCAATGTCAAAAGCTAAATATATCGTTGAAGGAGAATCATCAAATAGACCACCTTAGTTTGATGGTACAAACTACTACTTTTGGAAAAGTAATATGCAACTATTCCTTAAATCACAAGATATTGGAATGTGGCGCATCATAATAGATGGAAACTTTATACCAAGAATTGATTATAATGATTTAACGTCTGCTGAAAAAGAAAGAATCAGACTGGACAACAAAAGCAAAGCTAAGGTACTTCTAAATTCTAAATCTCAATTATTTTTATTTTGTGCTTTAAGTAGGGAAGAAAATGAAAGAGTTGAAGAATGTGATACGACTTAAAAAGTATGGGATACACTACAAACCCATCATGAAGGAACAAGCCATGTCAAAGAAACAAGAATTGATATTGGTGTACAAAAGTTTGAACTGTTTGAGATGAATGAAGGAGAAACCGTTGATGAAATGTATTCAAGATTTACAACCATAGTAAATGAAATGAGCTATCTTGGCAAGGCATACTCAGTACAAGACAGAGTAAAAAAATTCTGAGATGTCTCTCAATCATATGGAGACCAATGTTTACAGCTATAGGTCAAGCTAAGAATCTTGAGATACTTGAATTAGAAGAACTTATTGAAACCTTAAGTGCACATGAAGTACTACTACAAGAGGACATACCAACAAAGAAATGCAAAATAATAGCCTTAAAAGCCTTTCAAAATCTTCAAGAAAGCATATCTTCACAACCAGATGAAAGAGAAGACTCATAAGAAATTGGTTAAGAAGAAGTTGACGAAGAAGTAGTTCTTCTTACAAGAATAATTCAAAGAAAAGGAAAAACTCTAAAACAAAAATAGATAAAAGTCATATTACATGTTATGGGTGCAATAAACTAGGACATTACAAAACTGAATGTCATTTAAACAAAAAGACACCAAAAAGATTTCCATTCAAGAAAAAATTCATGATGGTTACCTGGGATGATTCTAAAGAATCAGTGTAGTACCCTAATTTTGTCTGATCAATTAAAAATGATTTAAAAAAATTAATAATAAGTAATAATATGTTTAATAAATATTTTGAGTTTATATTTACGTATGTGTTCCCATTCCATTACACCAAAAATAAGAATGAAATAAATAAAAAATTGCATTGTTCCTTTATTCTCTTATGCAGAGCAGTGCCTCATCCATTTCTTTTCATACTCATTTTTTCACTCATAATGCACTCAATCAAAAAGGAGAGGAAGAAAATCGGGTTGAGTAGAATCAGATCTTAAAGTTTGTTGCAAAACAATAAAAGAATCGGATCTTAATTTTATCTCATGGACATACTGAAGGTGCAAACACGAGAAGGGGAGGTTGAATTGTGTTTGCCAAACTTGAATCCTTTTGCTGTTTTGTTGAATGTTGATGCGAATTATTTGATGAATAAGTAATCAGACTTAGCAGCGGATAATAATAACATAAGAACACAACAATTTGTCCTGGTTCACCATTAACTTGGCTACATCCAGTCTCTTCACTCCGAAGGCTTTAATCCACTAATTCAAAACACTTTGAATTACAACACCTGACCCTCCAAGTCAATCTTCCCAAACAATCTAACAACCCTAGACTTTTGAGGAACGATAACAACACCTTGACCTACGAGTCAAGTCTTCTCCTACCAATCTGACAACCCCAGATTGAAGAAGGAATCTACACCTCTAACGGTTTTGATTACAAGGGTTTGGAACTTTGCAAAGTTGCTTCTAGAAAGCTGATTGTTGCAATGACTTTCACACTCTTTTGTTGCTTCTGGAAAGCTGATTGCTGCACTGAATTTCACTCTCGAAAAAATCACTTAGAGAATATTTCTTTTGCACTCAAGTGTTTCTCTCTTTTGAACTCTTGGATGACTTTGAATTGAAGCTTGAGTTCTTGTTTTTTTTATGCTTATTACTGATGCCTATAGCCTTCTTTTATAGCTGAAATTTGGGCTTTGTCCATGCTTATTTTCGGGATGACTCTTGCTCAGATTTCCTTTGAAAAGTCTATTGGCCAATCCTGTTTCTCTTAATTTTAAAACATATCTTTTTAGCTTCAAATTGCATTCAAATTTCCTTCAAGTCTTCAGTGATTTTTGAATCAAATCCCCTAAATACTTTGATCAAATTTCTATCAAAATTCAATCAAGTCTTCATTGATTTGCATCATGATTTAAATTATGGACTGTATGATCTTCTGATCTCGACCAACTCTGGACCATGGGATCTGATCTGTACTATTATGTGATCCTCTGATCTGGACCATTAATCTTTTAATCTGGACCATTTATCTTCTGATCTGGACCGTTGATCTTCTAATCTGAAACATTGATCTTTTGAATTTGGACCATTGATCTTCTGATCTGGACTATTTATCTTCTGATCTGGACCAAGTCTGGACTAAGTCTTATGTTCTGGACCATTCTATCTTCTGGTCTGGACCAAGTCTTATGTTCAGGATCATGCTATCTTCTGGTCTGGACCAAGTCTGACTTATGTTTCCTTCTGGTCTGGACTAATTCTCCCTCTAACAAGCTCCCTTCTGGTCTTGACCAAATCTCCTTCTGGACTTTGCTTCCTTCTGATCTAGGCCAAGAAAAATATCCTCTGATAATGTTATTTTTCCTTCCCTTTGATGATATCCTCTGATGTTTGCCTTTGATGACATCCTCTGGTATTCTCTGGAGGTATCTTTTGGTACCCTCTGGTGACATCCTCTGGTATCCTCTAGATACATCCTCTGGATGTTTCCTCTGGTATCCTCTAGATGTATCCTCTGGCCGAAACTTCTGGTGGCATTTTATCTTTTGGTGACATCCTCTGGTGGTGTCATCCTTTGATTTTGCACAGTCTCTGATTTTTTCTTCTAAGTCAAAATACAATTTACATAAAATACTTTTGTTAACACTTTAATTGAAAGAACCAACTTGGTTCCAACACATACACATTTATCATTTTAGCCTATAAATTTAGACAAAAAAATCAATCAAAGGAGGAGGAACAAAATTGGGTTGAGAAGAAAAAGAAAATTGGGTTAAGTAGAAAAAACAGAAAAGAGAAAGAAAAAAAAGAGGGTAGTTTCATTTTTTTTTCTTTCCATTAGAAGATAAGAAGGAAATGTTTTCTTTCTTTTTTTCTTATGAAATCATAAAGAAGAAAATGTTTTCTTTTTATCTGAAATCATAAGGAAGACACAAAAGAAAAAATAAAGAGAAACAAATATCACTATCAAATCAAGATAAGCATGAATAATTCAAATCCATTTTAATAACACAACAAATAAAAACCAAATAAAACTGAATCTAGGTGAGGACGAGAGAAGAGAATCGCAGTCATACCTCCAGCATCCCAAAGTCCACCACTGTCCATACCCGTTTAGCTTAAGGCATGTATCTCATCTTTTTACTTTCGTTTAATTTTAAGCTTCATTTTGTTTTTGTTTGTCAAACCCATTTTTTTCTTTCTCTGTGAGAAAATGTATTCTTCCTTTCCTTTTGTTTTGTGAAAAAGAATCTGAAAGCGTAATATGTTTTGTTGAAAAATAAACTGTTCCACCGTTGATGTAAGGTTTCTTGAAAAAAGATGAAAGAAAACTGTTATGATTTGCTTTATTGAAAAGGCTAAAAGTGGAAAAAGTTGAAAGCTGTGTTTTGTTTCTTCATTGAAAACAAGCGTACTCTCTGTTTTGCTTTATCCTTTTGTTTTGTTTTCATAAATAAAAAGTGTCATGGAGTTTCAATATTTTTAAATATTATTATTAGTTTTTGGTTCTACTATTGTGTTTTGTTTACTTAGATCGCACTACAAGTCCATATATCTCTTTTACTGCTATTTTGTTTTTGTATTATTATTAATTTTATTTCATAAAATCATTTAAATTTATTTAATATCTAGCATCAAATTTTAATTCTTAAAAAGAAAACAAAAATAAAAATATAATCAAATATTAAAGAGTTAATTAGATGTGACATTTGTTAACATTTGAGTTGTTAGGATGCAAGTTGTGACAGCTTGATAGCTCTAAAACCCATCTTCACAAATAAATTAATAATTATACAAAAATTATTTTAAAATGATTATTTAGATGTCATCTTTTTAATATTTGAGCGGTTATAATACAAGTTATACAACTTGGGGTTTTAAAGCTCATTTTTTATAACCAAAGTAATAAAACTATTCTTAAACGGATTAACTAGATGTGACATCTTTTTTTAAGTCCTTGAGTTTTTTTAAGACACAAGTTGTACAACTTAATAGTCTTAAAACTCACATTTTAGAATAATTATTCAAAAAACTCATTTTCTTTTATCAAAACATTTTTTTTCCGTTTTTTTAACAACAAAATAATCTTTCTTTAGAAAAAAACACAATCAACACATCCGCATTTTCTACCAAAGAACTACATAGCTTTGATTTCTCCATCGCACTGGGAGATATGTAAGAGAAAGATCGCACTCTTGTCAAACATAACAATAAAAATTTATTTATTTTTATTTATATTTTAAATACATTGTTATCTTTAGATTATTTAAAAAAAAGGATTATATTTGCATTTAAAAAACGAAATAAATTTATATAAGTTAACATTAGTTGTGCACAATTAATTATAGATAACCGTATTTTAACGGATGGCGTATGATGCTAATACATTTGAAGTGGCTAAAATATCCATAGAAGGGGAGTTGAATAGAGATATTTGAAGGTGCAAACACGAGAAGGGGGGTTAAATTGTGTTTTTGCATACTTGAATACTTTTTCTGTTTTTGCAGTTTTAAAACAAAACTTGATGTATGAATAAAACAGAGTTAGCAGCGGATATAAAGTAAAAATAAAAACACATAATTTTATACTGGTTCACCGTTAACGAGGCTACGTCCAGTCCCTTCACCTTGAAGGATTTCACTAATTCAAAACCTTGAATAACAACAGTTCCACTGACCCTCCAAGTCAGTCTTCTCAAACAGTCTAACAATCCTAGACTTTTGAGGAATACAACACATTAACTTCTTAAGTCAAGTCTTCTCCTACCAATCTGACAACCCCATATTGTAGAAGGAATTACAACGCCTTGAATCTAATTGCCAAGTAATCTGCTACCTCTTTTGACTCCCTCAGATTGTAGACTCTACTTCAAAAACTTAGATCTAACACAAGGGAAAGAAAATAACACGAGTGCTTGCTTCTTGAAAGCTGGAACTCACAATTAACCTCACTGAAAACTCGAATGTTTGCTTTTGGAAGTGTACGACTCTTTTGTGATTTTCGATGCTAAGTCTTCTGCCTTGAGCCTCCTTTTATAGATGCTGATTAGGGTCTCTTCGAAGCTTAAATTCAAGCTGTATCTTGCCAGATACTCTTGCAAAAATACTTTGACCAATTGGGCTTCACTTAAATAAAAAACATATCTTTTTATGCTCCGGATTGCCTTTCAAAAATAACTTTGACCAATTCTGACTTTAATTAATTTTGGACAAATCTTTCTTCCCGCCAATAGCTTCTGAATTCCACAAGTCTTCAATTTATTTTTGTATCAAATCTTTTTTAATACTTTGATCAAATTTAAATCAAATCTCCATCGATTATCATCATGATTAAATCTGAACCCTTTGATCTTCTGCTCTCGTCCACATCTGGACCATACTAAGTGATTTGCTGTGATCCTCTTATTTCGGCCAGCCCTGGACCACACTTTCTGATCTTCTGATCTCGGCCAACCTGGACTTGCAAACTGATCTGTTGTGATCCTCTTATCTCGGCCAATGCTGGACCACACATTCTGACTTTCTGATTTCGGCCAACACTGGGCCATGGTCTGATCTTCTGATCTCAGCCAACACTGGGCCATATACTTAAATCTTGACCATTGATCTGAACATTTTCCCTCTGATCTGGACCAATTCTGAACTGGGTCTGGATTGAAATTAAATTAAATCTGGACAAAGGATATTTAATTCTGGACATTTTACCTTCTGATTTGGATCATGTCTGGATCAAATCTGAATATCATTTCTTCTGGTCTGGACTTAGTTTCATACCCTGAACCATGCTATCTTCTGGTCTGGGTCAAATCTGGATTGAATCTCTTGTTCTGGATCCATTAATTTATCCTCTGATTAAGTCTGGATCAAGTCTGGGTTGTTTTATCATTTCACTGCTAGGCCATCTTCTAGTCAGAATAACTTCTTGTCTAAGTCTGACTAATGATTCCTTCTGGTCTGGATCAAGTCTCCCTCTAGCAGGCTTCCTTCTGGTCTGGTCCAGGTCTCCTTCTGACTTTGCTTCCTTCTGATCTGGGCCAGCAAAGATATCCTTTGGTAATTTTAGGATGCATCCTCTGGATGCATTATTTGGTGTCTTCATCTTCTGCCTCTGGAAACTTCATCTTCTGGTGGCATTTAATGTAATAATTCAAGGTACAGAATAAGATTACATGGAGTTCTTTTGTAAACATCAAAATCCTAATTACTTAGAACCAACTTGGTTCCAACAATATTTGCAATTTTAATAATTTTTTTAAGTGTTTAAAACAATATCCTCTTTGAGGGGATGAGAGTCAGAGGATGAAAATTTTAAACTTTAAGTAAGAACTGAATAAATAAAATATAGAGAGAAAATGGAAGATGACACACACAAATTTTATACTGGTTCATCCAAAGATGGTTATGTCCAGTCCTCACACCCTTGTGAGTTTTTTACTATGAATCAAACTGATCAATCTCTCACAGAGGTTAGTTACACTTCGTGTGTTTTTTAGCCTCACCAAGCTTACAATTTTTTCTTACAGACCTCAACTATTTCCAAGTGTAACTCACTTGGAAATTACACAATTATATGAGATGAGTATTTTGATGTTTCTCTTTTACTAACACTTTCTAAATGGATATTTCAAAAATATAGTGTAAAACTAGAGAAAGTATTAAGAGATGATGGGTTTGCACTTGATAGCTCTTATAAGTGCTCTTTTTATGCTTTGTAGTTGTGTGTTGAATGATGAAGAGCTCTTTTCCTTTTATAGAGTTTTGTGATACTCTATCCAAGTGTTTAGAACAATATCCTCTTTGAGGGGAAGAGAGTCAGAGGATGGAAATTTTAAACCTTAAGTAAGAACTGAATAAATAAAAGATAAAGAGAGTATGGAAGATGACACACACAAATTTTATACTGGTTCACCCAAAGATGGTTACGTCCAGTCCTCACACCCTTGTGAGTTTTTTACTATGAATCAAACTGATCAACCTCTCACAGAGGTTAGTTACACTTTGTGTGTTTTTGAGCCTCACCAAGCTTACAATTTTTTCTTACAGATCTCAACTATTTCCAAGTGTAACTCACTTGGAAATTACACAATTATATGAGATGAGTATTTTGATGTTTCTCTTTTACTAACACTTTCTAAATGGATATTTCAAAGATATAGTGTAAAACTAGAGAAAGTATTAGGAGATGATGGGTTTGCTCTTGATAGCTCTTATAAGTGCTCTTTTTATGCTTTGTAGTTGTGTGTTGAATGATGAAGAGCTCCCTTCCTTTTATAGAGTTTTGTGATACTCTATCGATGTGTTAAAACACTTTATGACCGTTGGGGGCTTAATCAAAAGTCCAAGGTCAGTTATCTTAATTACAGAAATGCCATTCAGCTGTCCTTTGTACTGTTTGAGCGTAGGAGGATGGGAATTCAGTTCATCCTCGTATAGGAGGTTCAATCCTCCTAGATGTTTGGACCTGAGTTGTCATTTTCCTTTTTCCATTCTCCAAGACATGTAAGACTCTATTTTTGTCTTGTTCAGTACAACCTTTCTGTACTTTGATGTGTTGGGTCATTTTCAACATATGAGGATTAAGTGAGCTGGAGGTCCATCCTCTAATAGTTCATCATTTTTCATTTATCCTCTGGCCTTTGACCTCTTCATTTAAATTTCTTTTTCTTCCAATCTTTAACACTGATTTAACTTCTCTTTGTGATAAGAAATCATGATTATAGTGACATTGAATATTTTGCATATTTGATAGTTCATCCTCTTGAGGGTTCATCCTCTTGTTTATCTATCCTCTAGTTTTGAAAACTTGTTGGATTGACTCAGATTTTACTCTTTTGCATCTTAATGAAGAGTAACCTTTTATCTAATATAAATTCACTCAAAAGCACAGATTGGTCATTAACCACAATCATAATCTTTTTAAACAATTTTGTTATCATTAAAACCATTTGAGAGAGATTTTGTCTCAACAACATTTGTTGGAACCAAGTTGGTTCTAAGTACTTAGGATTTTGATGTTTACAAAAGCACTCCATGTAATCTTATTTTGTACCTTGAATTACTATATTAAAATGCCATCAAAAGATGAAGTTATCAGAGGATACACCTCCAGAAGTCACCAGATAATACATCCTGAAATTACCAGAGGATACACCAGGATGTCAAAACACTACCAGAGGATATCTTTACTGGCCCAAATCAGAAGGAAGCAAAGTCCAGAAGGAGACCTGGACCAGAAGGAAGCCTGCCAGAGGGAGACTTGTTCCAGACCAGAAGATATCATAAGTCAAACTTAGTCCAGAAGTTATTCTGACCAGAAGATAGTTTGGCAGTGAAATGATAAACAGTCCAAACTTGATCCAGACTTAATCAGAGGATAAATTAATGGGTCCAGAACAAGATATTTAATCCAGATTTGGCCCAGACCAGAAGATAGCATGTTTAGAGTATGAAACTCAGTCAAGATAAGAAGAAATGATGTCCATATTTAATCCAGACCTGATCCAGATCAAGAGGTAAATGTCCATAATTAAATATCCTTTGTCCAGATTTAATTTCAGTTCAATCCAGACCCGGTTAAGAATTGGTCCAGATCAGAGGGAAAAGGTTCAGATCAATGGTCAAGATTTAGGTATATGGCCTAGTGTTGGCCGAGATCAGAAGATCAAACCATGGCCCAGTGTTGGCCGAAATTAGAAGGTCAGAACGTGTGGTCCAGCATTGTTCGAGATCAGAGGATCACAGCACATCAGTTTGCAAGTCCAGATTGGCCGAGATCAGAAGATCAGAAAGTGTGGTCTAGGGTTGGCCGAAATCAGAGGATCACAGCAGATGACTTAGTATGGTCTAGATGTGAACAAGAACAGAAGATCAAGCAGTTCAGATTGAACCTGATCGGTGGAGATTTGATTAAATTTGAGCAAAGTATTAAAAAGGATTTGATACAAAAATAAATTGAAGTCTTGTGGAATTCAGAAGCTATTGGCGAAAAGAAAGATTTGATCCATAATTAATTAAAGACAAGATTGGCCAAAGTTATTTTCGAATGCATATCTGGAGCTAAAAAGATATGTTTTTTATTTAAGTGAAACCCGATTGGTCAAGGTATTTTTGCAAGAAAATCCAGCAAGATACAGCTCGAATTTAAGCTTGGAAGAGACCCTAATCTGCATCTATAAAAGGAGGATCAAGGCAGAAGACTTAGCATCGAAAAATAAAAAAGAGTCATAGACTTCCAGAAGCAAACACTCGAGTTTTCAGTGAGGTTAATTGTGAGTTTCAGCTTTCCAAAAGCATGCACTCGTATTTTTCTTTCCCTTGTGTTAGATCTAAGTTGTTGATGTAAAGTCTACAATCTGATGGAGTCAAAAGGGGTAGCAAATTACTTAGCAATTAGATTCAAGGCTTTGTAATTCCTTCTGCAATCTGGGGTTGCCAGATTGGTAGGAAAAGACTTGACTTGAGAAGTCAATGTGTTGTATTCCTCAAAAGTCTAGGATTGTTAGACTGTTTGAGAAGACTGACTTGGAGGGTCAGTGGTATTGTTGTAATTTAAGGTTTTGAATTAGTGAAATCCTTCAAAGTGAAGGGACTGGACGTAGCCTCGTTAACGGTGAACCAGTATAAAATTCTGTGTTTTATTTTTACTTTATATCCGCTACTAACTCTGTTTGATTTATACATCAGGTTTTGTTATAAAACTGCAAAAACAGAAAAAGTGTTCAAGTTAGTTAAACACAATTCAACCCCCTTTCTCGTGTTTGCACCTTCAATTGGCATCAGAGCTCGGTCTCAAGGCTGAACACTTAACAGTGTTTGAGGAAAGGTCCAAGGGGTTCAACATGGCAGAATCCAAAGATGATTTGGGGGGCAACATCAACAGACCACCACTGTTTGATGGAGAAAGGCTTGAGTATTGGAAGGACATAATGAGAAGTTTCTTCATATCTCAAGATCCTGAATTATGGAAGCTGGTAGTCAAAGGATACACTACACCTACTGCTCCAGGAGATCCAACTAAAGAACTAGACATGGAAAATATGAAACCAGACCAGAGCAAATTTTTTAAACCGCATCACAAGTCTAGAAACATCATGATCAGTGCCATCACATTCAAGGAATTTGACAGATGCACAGTCTGGTTCTGACCTATGAAGGAAGCCAGCAGGTTTAGGAAGCAAGGGCTAACATTCTGGTCAAACAGTATGTGATGTTCAAGATGGAAGATGATGAAGACATTGATGGAATGTTCTGTAGATTCCAGACTCTGATATCTGGACTGAAGGTCTTGAAGAAAAGCTACACAACAGCAGATCATGTCAAGACGATTCTAAGAAGCTTACCAACCAAGTGGAGACCAATGGTTACTGCAGTTCAGCAAGCCAAAGATCTGAATAACTTAAAACTTGAAGATCTGATCAGCTCACTTAGGTCTCGTGAAATAGAACTAGAAGCAGATGAACCAAAGAAGAAGAATAATCTGGCCTTGAAGTCGAAACAGAAGAAAGCTGCAAGGGAAGCATTAGAATCAAAGGATAGCGAGAATGACTGTGATGATATGGCTTACTTAACCAAACAGATTGTTAAGATATGGGAAAACATGAAGAGGAGAAGCTTCAAGAAGAAACATAACAACAAAGGAAAGGAAGAATCTGAGAAGAAGAGTATCGTTTGTTATGGATGCAATGAAGCTGGACATATCAAGTCAAAATGTCCAAATCTGGAAAAAGGAAAACAGCACAAGAAGAGTTCCAGATTCAGAAAGAAGGGTCTGATGGCAGCCTAGGATGCATCAGAATCAGAGGAAGAATCGTCTGATGAAGCAGAGGCAGAAACAACAAAGATGAAACTAAAATTGTTCATTCTGATGTTTTATGCATTATTTGTGCTAAGAAATGACACTCTGAATTATCTTGTTCAATGGTAAAATCTGAACAAGATCAGAGAGTTGTTAAAACTAACAAACCTGGACCCAATCAGTTATGGGTACCAAAAGATCAAACTGTCTATGTTGCAGATATTCTGAGCAACCAGAAGGAGACACCAACAATGGTGCCTAGACAATGGATGTTGGCAATGCACAAGCAGAAGAAGGTTTATGTTCCAACATCTACCAAACAGAAGCCAATTGACTCTGGTAGAAGAAGAACTGGTCAACACAATACATATCAGAACCAGAATCATATGAGGAACAAGAAATATCAAATAAATCACACATATCACACGAATCAAAACAGGAACTAGAACCAGAATCAGAACTGGAACCAGTATCAGAGGCACATGAACTACTATTATTGTGAATAATATTATTGTTTGATATTTATGTTTACTGTGATAACAAGAAACCAATGCTAGTTTATCAGAACTAGAGGAAACCAATGCTGGTTACTAGAACCAGAAATAGATGCAGGTTCACTAAAACCAGAAGCTGTTGACGAACTAGCTGTATTTACTTTCATTATATGAGTTTTATTATCATTAAATCTGATGACAAACTACTTGATCTTGACAAATCAAAGCAAGATAAAGATTGAAGGTGCAAACACGAGAAGGGGGGGTTGAATTGTGTTTGACTAACTTGAATACTTTTCCTGTTTTTACACTTTTAAAACAAAACTTGATGTATGAATAAAAACAGAGTTAGCAGCGGATATAAAGTAAAAATAAAACAGAATTTTTATACTGGTTCACCGTTAACGAGGCTACGACCAGTCCCTTCACCTTGAAGAATTTCACTAATTCAAACCTTGAATTACAACAATACCACTGACCCTCCAAGTCAGTCTTCTCAAATAGTCTAACAATCCTAGACTCTTGAGGAATACAACACCTTGACTTCCTAAGTTAAATCTTCTCCTGCCAATCTGACAACCCCAAATTGTAGAAGGAATTACAACGCATTGAATCTAATTGCCAAGTAATCTGCTACCCCTTCTGACTCCCTCAGATTGTAGACTCTACTTCAACAACTTAGATCTAACACAACAGAAAGAAAATAACACGAGTGCTTGCTTCTGGAAAGCTGGAACTCACAATTAACCTCCTTGAAAACTTGAGTGTTTGCTTTTGGAAGTGTATGACTCTTTTGTGATTTTCGATGCTAAGTATTCTGCCTTGAGCCTCCTTTTATATATGCAGGTTAGGGCCTCTTCCAAGCTTAATTTTGAGCTGAATCTTGCTGGATTCTCTTGCAAAAATATCTTGACCAATTCGGCTTCATTTAAATAAAAAACATATCCTTTTTTAAGCTTCAGATTTTCTTTCAAAAATAACTGGCCAATCATGTCTTTAGTTTCTTCCCGCCAACAGCTCCTGAATTCCACAATACTTCACTTTATTTTTGTAACAAATCTTTTTGATACTTTGATCAAAATAAAAATTAAAATCTCCACTGTTAATCCTCATGATTAAATCTGGACCATTTGATCTTCTCCGCTAGTCCACATCTAGACCATACTAAGTGATCTGTTGTGATCCTCTAATTTCGGCCAACCCTAGACCACACTTTCTAACCTTCTGATCTCAGCCATCCTGGTCTAGCAAACTGATCTGCTGTGATCCTCTGATCTCGGCCACTGCTGGACCACACATTCTGACCTTCTGATTTCGGCCAACACTGGGCCATGGTGTGATCTTCTGATCTCGGCCAACACTGGGCCAAATGCTTAAATCTGAACCATTGATCTGAAAATCTTCCCTCTGATCTGGACCAATTCTGGACTTGGTCTGGATTAAACTGAAATTAAATCTGGACAAATAATATTTCAGTCTGGACATTTTACCTTCTGTTTTGGATCAGTTCTGGATCAATTCTGGAGATCATTTCTTCTGGTCTGGACTTAGTTTCATACCATAAACCATGCTTTCTTCTGGTCTGGGTCAAATCTGGATTAATTCCTTTGTTTTGGACCCATTAATTTACCCTCTGATTAAGTCTGGATCAAGTCTGGGCTGTTTATTATTTCACTGCCAAGCCATCTTTTGGTCAGAATAACTTTTGGATTAAGTCTGACTTATGACTCCTACTGGTCTGGATCAAGTCTCCCTCTGGCAGGCTTCATTATGGTCTGGTCCAGGTTTCCTTCTGACTTTGCTTCCTTCTGATTTGGGCCAGCAAAGATATCTTCTGGTGATGTTTTGACATCATGAAGTATCTTCTGGTACCTTCAGGATTCAATCTTTGGAACACTTTGATCTTCTGCTTCTTATTACTTCAGCTTCTGGTGACATTTGATTTAATAATTCAAGGTTCAAAATAAGATTACATGGAGTGCTTTTGTAAACATAAAAATCCTAAGTACTTAGAACCAACTTGGTTCCAATAATCTCCCCATTTTTTATGATGACAAAACCTTAACTTATTTTTCTAGTTTATAACTCGAAGACTTGAATTACTCCCCCTCAGACCAATCTCTCCCCCTAAGTCTGATACTAACTTTTTATTCTCCTTTTCAACTACTTCTCTTTTCACTCTTTCTTTTCTTCTCTTCTCCTCTCCTTTTCAACTTCTTCTTCATTCTCTCTTTCTTTTCTCCCTTTACATAGCCTCTCCTTTTCAACTCCTTCTTTTTTCCTTTCTTTCTTTTTCTCTCTTTATTTTTCTCTCTCCCTGTTTCCTTTCCTTTTCAACTTCTTCTCTTTTCACTCTTTCTTTTTCTCTCTCTCTGATTCTTCTCCTTTTCAACTCCTTCTCTTTTCATCTCTTTCTTTTTCGCTTCTCCTTTCATTTTATCTCTCCTTTTCTACTTATTTCTCCTTTTTCTCTATCTCTCCCCCTTTTGTCATCAGCCAAAAAGAGATCCTACTATTTTTGTAATTTTTTGTTTTTCTCTTTACAAATTACAGAAAGTAAAAACAGAAAATTAAACAGCATAAAATAAAATTACAAGAAAATTAAAAAAAAAACTCCTAAGATGATTACTTGAGCTAGTCAGATATGGAGATAATGCTGAGATGCTTCTTGATGAACTCGAACCTATTTTCTGGTAATGCTTTGGTGAAGATGTCAGCCCATTGATGATCAGTGTCCACAAACTGGATGCTTAAAGTCCCTTTTTGAACATGGTCCCTAATGAAATGGTGTTTTATTTCAATGTGTTTGGCTCTAGAGTGTAAGATAGGGTTCTTGGTTAGGTTTATGGCTGAAGTATTATCACATAACAAAGGGATATTGGTTTCAAAGATGTTGTAATCTTCAAGTTGATGTTTCTTCCAGAGTAATTGTGAACTGCATCCTACTGCTGATATATACTCAGCTTCAACTGTTGACATGGCAATTGTGCTTTGTCTTTTGCTCGACCAAGAGATCAAATTATCACCTAAGAAGGTGCAGTTGCCGCTTGTACTTTTCCTTTCTAGCTTGTCTTCAGCATAATCGAAATCACAAAAAACCTTTGAGTTTGTAGGTGAGGGTTTTCTTGTATAACAAAGTAAGGTTGGTGGTTCCTTTAAGGTATCTCAAAATTCGTTTGACAGCAGTTAAATGGGATTCCCTAGGGTCAGCTTGAAAACGGGCACATACACAAACACTAAACAAAATGTCAGGTCTAGAAGCAGTTAAATAAAGAAGGGATCCAATCATACCTCTGTATGTTTTCTGGTCTACCTTTTAACTGGTTTCATCTTTCTCAAGTGAGCAGGTTGGGTGCATGGGGGTGGCCATAGGCTTACATTCACTCATTTTGAACTTTTTAAGAAGTTCTTTAGTGTATTTAGATTGGTGAATGAGTATACCTGATTTACCTTGATGAATCTGAATTTCCAGGAAGAACTTAAGTTCTCCCATCATGTTCATTTGGAACTCTTTCTGCATTAGGTCAGAAAACTCTTTTCACAAAGTGCCATTAGTCGATCCAAATATGATATCATCAACATAAACTTGAATAATCAAAATATCATTTTTAATGGATTTCCTAAATAGAGTATTATCAATCTGGCCTCTATTAAATTCATTCTTAAGCAGAAAGTTGCTAAGTCTGTCATACCATGCCCTTGGTGCTTGTTTTAAACCATATAAAGATTTCTTAAGTTTAAAAACATGGTTTGGAAAATCAGAGTTTTCAAGTCCAGGGGGCTGTTTGACATAGACTTTCTCACTTATATAGCAATTTAAGAATGTACTGTTAACATCCATTTGATACAGAACTATATCATGATTAGCAGCAAATGATAAAAGAATTATAATTGCTTCTAACCTGGCCACTGGAGCAAAAGTCTCAGTGTAATCTATACCTTCCTGTTGACTGTATCTTGAGCTACTAATCTGGCTTTGTTCCTTACCACTTCACCTTTTTCATTGAGTTTATTCCTGAACACCCACTTGGTTCCAATAATGTTTTTGTTTGGTCTGTATATCAGATCCCTAACATCATTCCTTTGGAATTCATTCAGCTCTTCTTGCATTGCAAGTATCTAACCTTCCTCTGCCAAAGCTTCATCAACATTGGTTGGTCTGCATCGACTTCTGATTATGGTAAATCTGTAATTGCTTCTGTTTCTGATAAATCAGCTTCTGGTTCTGGTAAATCTGTAACAACTTCTGATTCTGATAAATCAGCTTCTAGATCTGGTAAATGTGTAACAGCTTCTGATTTTAGTAAATATCCATATTTCTCTTCTGACTTATCTTGGCTGTTTCTGACTTGATCAGATTAGCTTTTGAAGATTTGTCATGTGTTGCTGACTTGCTTGTATCCTCTACCTTTGGAGGTACTTCTGTTTCTTCTGCTTCTGCTTCTGCTCCCTTTGGTTCTGGTGAACCTGCACTATCTTTATCTTGCTTTGTTTTGTCAAGATCAAGCAGTTTGTCATATAACATAATATAGATCAAATAATTTAAAAATGAACTCAATACAGCCAAATCATTAATTCTGCTTCTGGTGGTTTCTGCTTGTTTTTGAAACCACTAGAATGCTGTTTCTGCTGAAGTGTTCAATTCATGTGAATCCCCTGATTCCTATGACAGTTTTAAAACCTGCAGAATACTTATCTTGCTTTGATTTGTTAAGATCAAGCTTCTTGTTATCACAGTAAACATAAATATCAAATAATAATAGTATTTACAGCAAGATGTAACCTCTATGTCAACAGTTTCAGTTTTACTCTGAAAATCCTCTTGCTTCTGATTTTAAGATTCCTAATCCATATGTTCTGTGATTACATGGTTTGGATGAGGGGATTTGAATTCCCTTCCAAGTTTGTAGTCTTGATGAATCTCACTGGAGTGTTTGAAGAACTCTCTTGATTCTGATCCCTCTCTTTCTGCTTCGGCTGATACACCATGTTCCTCTGGTGATTCTGGAACTTATGGTGATTCTGGTGATTATACTGATTCTGGTAATTATGCTGATTCTGGTTCCAGTGGGTATTGTGTTGACCAGTTCTTCTTCTACCAGAGTCACTTGGCTTTTGTATGGTAAATGTTGGAACATAAACCTTCTTCTGCTTGTGCATTGCTAACTTCCATTGTCCTGGCACCATTGTTAGTGTCTCATTCTAGTTGCTCAGAATATCTGCAACATAGACAATTTGATCTTTTGGTACCCAAAACTGATTGGGTCCAGGTTTGTTAGTCTTAACAACTCTCTGATCTTGTTCAGATTTTACCATTGGACAAGATAGTTCAGAGTGACCTTTCTCAGCACAAACAATGCATAAAACATCAGAATGAACAACTTTACTTTCAGTAATCGTTTATGTAAAACCAAGACCTCTCTTTCTAGTGTTACTGTTTCCATAAATCATAGATGCATATTTACTTCTTTCCATTCCATTAGAAATAAAGTTTTGAAAAAATTGTTCATGTATATCAGATTTACAAACAGTTTTGGAAGTGGAACATATATTACTTTTGAGAGTTTGGTTTTCAGATTTAAGTTTTGCAACTTCAGTTTTAAAATCTTTGTTTTCAGTTGCATACTCAGAATTTTGATTCTTTAAAACATGGACTTCTTTGGTTGGATTTTTCTTATCTTCCGTAAGAGTTTTCAGTTTTAAAGACATCTTATTGTTTGCATTTAACAAGTCTTTTACAGCATCAATTAATTCAGATTGAGAGAGATCAGAAAATACCTCATTGTCTTCATCTTCTAAATCTGTTTCAGAGCCTGAGCTGTATCCAGAGCTTGAGTTGTTATGAGCCATCAGAGCCAGAATTTCTTCCTCTGATGTGCTTCCAGACTTGCCTGAATGACTGCTTTGATCATTCTTCCTTCTGCCTGTTTTCCTTCTTGAATCTGTGCCTTTATGAGGTCCAGAGGCAGACCTGATGTGTGCCATCATTGTTGTTTCTGCCTCTTCTTCATCAGACGATTCTTCTTCTGATTCTGATACATCCCAGGCTGCCATCAGACCCTTCTTTCTGAATCTGGAACTCTTCTTGTGCTGTTTGCCTTTTTCCAGATTTGGACATTCTGACTTGATATGTCCAGGTTCATTGCATCCATAACAGATGATGTTCTTCTTATCAGATTCTTCCTTATCTTTGCTGTTATGTTTCTTCTTGGAACCTCTCCTCTTCCTGTTTTCCCAGATCTTAACCATCTTTTTGGTTGAGTAAACCATATCATCACATTCACTATCACTATTCTCTGATTCTGATGCTGCCCTTGCAGCTTTCTTCTGTTTCGACTTCAGAGCCAAATTCTTCTTCTTCTTAGGTTCATCTGCATTCAGCTCTATTTCATAATACCTGAGGGAGCTTATCAGATCTTCAAGCTTCAAGGTATTTAGATCCCTAGCTTCCTGTACTGCAGTAACCTTTGGTCTCCATTTGGCCGATAAGCTTCTGAGGATCTTCTTTACATGATCTGTAGTGGTGTAGCTTTTCTTTAATACTTTTAAGCCTGATACCAGAATCTGAAATCTGCTGAACATTGCTTTAATGTCTTCATCCTCTTCCATCTTGAACAACTCATACTGTTTGACCAGTATGTTAGCCCTTGCTTCCTTTGACTGTCGAATATGCTCTTTGTTGTTTCTTTATCTGTGCATCTATCAAATTCCTTGAATGTGATGGCACCGATCATGATGTTTCTGGACTTGTGATGAAGTTTGTATAATCTTCTCTGATCTGGTTTCATATCATCCATGTCTAGTTCTTTAGTTGGATCTTCTGGATCAGTAGGTGCAGTGTATCCTTTGACTACCATCTTCCATAATTCAGGATCTTCAGATATGAAGAAACTTCTCATTCTGTCATTCCAATACTCAAACCTTTCTCCATCAAAAAGTGGTAGTCTGTTGATGTTGCCTCCCAGTTCATCTCTGGATTCTGCCATGTTGAACCCCTTGGACCTTTCCTCAAACACTGTTAAGTGCTCAGCCTTGAGACCGAGCTCTGAGGCCAAACGAAGGTGCAAACACGAGAAGGGGGGTTGAATTGTGTTTGACTAACTTGAATACTTTTCCTGTTTTTACACTTTTAAAACAAAACTTGATGTATGAATAAAAACAGAGTTAGCAGCGGATATAAAGTAAAAATAAAACACAGAATTTTTATACTGGTTCACCGTTAACGAGGCTACGTCCAGTCCCTTCACCTTGAAGGATTTCACTAATTCAAACCTTGAATTACAACACTACCACTGACCCTCCAAGTCAGTCTTCTCAAACAGTCTAACAATCCTAGACTCTTGAGGAATACAACACCTTGACTTCCTAAGTCAAGTCTTCTCCTACCAATCTGACAACCCCAGATTGTAGAAGGAATTACAACGCCTTGAATCTAATTGCCAAGTAATCTGCTACCCCTTCTGACTCCCTCAGATTGTAGACTCTACTTCAACAACTTAGATCTAACACAAGGGAAAGAAAATAACAAGAGTGCTTGCTTCTGGAAAGCTGGAATTCACAATTAACCTCACTGAAAACTTGAGCCTTTAGTGATTTTCGATGCTAAGTATTCTGCCTTGAGCCTCCTTTTATAGATGCAGATTAGGGCCTCTTCCAAGCTTAATTTCGAGCTAAATCTTGTTGGATTCTCTTGCAAAAATATCTTGACCAATTGGGCTTCATTTAAATAAAAAACATATCCTTTTTTAAGCTACAATTTTTCTTTCAAAAATAACTGGCCAATCATGTCTTTAGTTTCTTCCCGCAACAGCTCTTGAATTCCACAATACTTCACTTTATTTTTGTAACAAATCTTTTTAATAATTTGATCAAAATAAAAATTAAAATCTCCACCGTTAATCCTCATGATTAAATCTGGACCATTTGATCTTTTGCGCTAGTCCACATTTGGACCATACTAAGTGATCTGCTGTGATCCTCTGATTTCGGCCAACCCTGGACCACACTTTCTAACCTTCTGATCTTCTGATCTCGGCATTCCTGGTCTAGCAAACTGATCTGCTGTGATCCTCTGATCTCGGCCACTGCTGGACCACACATTCTGACCTTCTGATTTCGGCATTCACTGGGCCATGGTCTGATCTTCTGATCTCGGCCAACACTGGGCCAAATACTTAAATCTGAACCATTGATCTGAAAATCTTCCCTCTGATCTGGACCAATTCTGGACTTGGTCTGGATTAAACTGAAATTAAATCTGGACAAATAATATTTCAGTTTGGACATTTTACCTTCTGTTTTGGATCAGTTCTGGATCAATTCTGGAGATCATTTCTTCTGGTCTGGACTTAGTTTCATACCCTAAACCATGCTATCTTCTTGTCTGGGTCAAATCTGGATTAATTTCTTTGTTCTGGACCCATTAATTTACCCTCTGATTAAGTCTGGATCAAGTCTGGGCTGTTTATTATTTCACTGCCAGGCCATCTTCTAGTCAGAATAACTTCTGGATTAAGTCTAACTTATGACTCCTACTGGTCGGGATCAAGTCTCCCTCTGGCAGGCTTCATTATGGTCTGGTCCAGGTTTGCTTCTGACTTTGCTTCCTTCTGATCTGGGCCAGCAAAGATATCTTCTGGTGATGTTTTGACATCCTGGAGTATCTTCTGGTACCTTAAGGATTCAATCTCTGGAACACTTTGATCTTCTGCTTCTTATTACTTCAGCTTCTGGTGACATTTGATTTAATAATTCAAGGTTCAAAATAAGATTACATGCAGTGCTTTTGTAAACATCAAAATCCTAAGTACTTAGAACCAACTTGGTTCCAACAAAGATAGTGTAGGTTCACCAGAACCAAAGGGAGCAGAAGCAGAAGAAACAAAAGTACCTGGAAAGGTAGAGGATACAAGCAAGTCAGCAACACATGACAAATCTTCAAAAGATAAATTTGATCAAGTCAGAAACAGTCAAGATAAGTCAGAAGAGAAATCTGGATATTTACCAGAATTAGAAGCTGTTACAGATTTACTAGAACCCGAAGCTGATTTATCAGAATCAGAAGCTATTACAGATTTACCAGAACCAGAAGTTGATTTATTATAGTCAAAAGCTGTTACAGATCTTCCAGAACCAGAATTTGATGCAGACCAACAAATGTTGATGAAGATTTGGTAGAGGAAGGTTGGATACTTGCAATGCAAGAAGAGCTGAATGAATTCCAAAGGAAATATGTTTGGGACCTGGTATCCAGACCAAACAAAAACATTATTGGAACCAAGTGGGTGTTCAGGAATAAACTCAATGAAAAAGGTGAAGTGGTAAGGAACAAAGCCTGACTTGTAGCTCAAGGATATAGTCAACAGGAAGGTATAGATTACACTGAGACTTGTGCTCCAGTGGCCAGGTTAGAAGCAATTAGAATTTTCTTATCATTTGCTGCTAATGATGATATAATGTTGTATCAAATGGATGTTAAAAGTGCATTCTTAAATGGCTATATAAGTGAGGAAGTCTATGTCAAACAGCCTCCTGGATTTGAAAATTCTGATTTTCCAAACCATGTTTTTAAACTTAAAAAATCTTTATATGGTTTAAAACAAGCACCAAGGGCATGGTATGACAGACTTAGTAACTTTCTGCTTAATAATGAATTTGATAGAGGCCAGATTGATAATACTCTATTTAGGAAATCCATTAAAAATGATATTTTAATTATTCAAGTTTATATTGATGATATCATCTTTGGATCTACTAATGGCACTTTGTGCAAAGAGTTTTCTGACCTAATGGAGAAAAAGTTCCAAATGAGCATGATGGGAGAACTTAAGTTCTTCCTGGGAATTCAGATTCATCAAGGTAAATCAGGTATACTCATTCACCAATCCAAATACACTAAAGAACTTCTTAAAAAGTTCAAAATGAGTGAATGTAAGCCTATGGCCACCCCCATGCACCCAACCTGCTCACTTGAGAAAGATGAAACCAGCCAAAAGGTAGACCAAAAAACATACAGAGGTATGATTGGATCCCTAGACCTGACATTTTGTTTAGTGTTTGTGTCTGTGCCCGTTTTCAAGCTGACCCTAGGGAATCCCATTTAACTGCTGTCAAACGAATTTTGAGATACCTTAAAGGAACCACCAACCTTACCTTGTTATACAAGAAAACCCCCACCTACAAACTAAAAGGTTTTTGTGATTCCGACTATGCTGGAGACAAGCTGGAAAGGAAAAGTACAAGTGGCAACTGCACTTTCTTAGGTGGTAGTTTGATCTCTTGGTCAAGAAAAAGACAAAGCACCATTGCCATGTCAACAGCTGAAGTTGAGTATATATCAGCAGCAGGATGCAGCTCACAGTTAATCTGGATGAAACATCAACTTGAAGATTACAACATCTTCAAAACCAATATCCCTTTGTTCTGTGATAACACTTCAGCCATAAACCTAACCAAGAACTCCATCTTACACTTTAGAGCCAAACACATTGAAGTAAAACACCATTTCATTAGGGACCATGTTCAAAAAGGGACTTTAAGCATCCAGTTTGTGGACACTGATCGTCAATGGGCTGATATCTTCACCAAAGCATTACCAGAAGATATGTTCGAGTACATCAAGAAGCATCTCAACATTATCTAGATATCTGACTAGCTCAAGTAGTCTTCTTAGGAGTTTTTAATTTTCTTGTAATTTTAATTTTATGTCTTTTATTTTTTGTTTTTAATTTCTGTACTTTGTAAAGAAAAAAAATACAAAAATAGTAGGACCTCTTTTTGGCTGATGACAAAAAGGGGGAGAGAGAGAAAAAGGAGAAATAAGTAGAAAATGAGAGATAAAAAGAAAAGAGGAGCGAAAAAGAAAGAGATGAAAAAAGAAGAAGTTGAAAAGGAGAGGAAACAGGGAGAGAGAAAAATAAAGAGAGAAAAAGAAAGAGTGAAAAGAGAAGAAGTTGAAAAGGAGAAGAAACAGGGAGAAAGAAAAAATCAGAAAGAGATGAATAGAAAAGGAGTTGAAAAGGAGAGGAGAATAGAAGAAAAGAAAGAATGATTCAAGAAGGAGTTGAAAAGGAGAAGAAAAAGTCAGTATCAGACTTAGGGGGAGAGATTGGTCTGAGGGGGAGTATTTCAAGTACTTCGAGTCATAAGCTAGCAAAATAAGTTAAGGTTTTGTCATCATCAAAAAGGGGGAGATTGTTGAAACCAAGTTGGTTCTAAGTACTTAGGATTTTGATGTTTACAAAAGCACTCCATGTAATCTTATTTTGTACCTTGAATTACTATATTAAAATGCCACCAGAAGATGAAGTTATCAGAGGATACACCTCCAGAAGTCACCAGATAATGCATCCTGAAATTATCAGAGGATACACCAAGATGTCAAAACACTACCAGATGATATCTTTACTGGCCCAAATCAGAAGGAAGCAAAGTCCAGAAGGAGACCTGGACTAGACCAGAAGGAAGCCTGCCAAAGGGAGACTTGTTCCAGACCAGAAGATATCATAAGTCAGACTTAGTCCAAAAGTTATTCTGACCAGAAGATAGCCTGGCAGTGAAATGATAAACAGTCCAGACTTAATCAGAGGATAAATTAATGGGTCTAGAACAAGAGATTTAATCCAGATTTGACCCAAACTAGAAGATAGCATGGTTTAGAGTATGAAACTCAGTCAAGATTAGAAGAAATGATGTCCAGATTTAATCCAGACCTGATCCAGATCAATAGGTACATGTCCAGAATTAAATATCCTTTGTCCAGATTTAATTTCAGTTTAATCCAGACCCAGTTCAGAATTGGTCCAGATCAGAGGGAAAAGGTTCAGATCAATGGTCAAGATTTAAGCATATGGCCCAGTGTTGGCCGAGATCAGAAGATCAGACCATGGCCCAGTGTTGGCCGAAATCATAAGGTCGGAACGTGTGGTCCAACATTGGCCGAGATCAGAGGATCACAGCAGATCAAATTGCAAGTCCAGGTTGGCCGAGATTAGAAGATCAGAAGATCAGAAAGTGTGGTCCAGGGTTGGCCGAAATCAGAGGATCACAGCATATCACTTAGTATGGTCTAGATGTGGACAAGAGTAGAAGATCAAGCGGTTTAGATTGAATCATGATCGGTGGAGATTTGATTAAATTTGATCAAAGTATTAAAAAGGATTTGTGAGTTTAATTGTGAGGTTAATTGTGAGTTTCAGCTTTCCAGAAGCAAGCACTCGTGTTTTTCTTTTCCTTGTGTTAGATCTAAGTTGTTGAAGTAGAGTCTACAATCTGAGGGAGTCAGAAGGGGTAGCAGATTACTTAGCAATTAGATTCAAGGCGTTGTAATTCCTTCTACAATCTGGGGTTGTCAGATTGGTAGGAGAAGACTTGACTTGAGAAGTCAAGGTGCTGTATTCCTCAAAAGTCTAGGATTGTTAGAGTGTTTGAGAAGACTGACTTGGAGGGTCAGTGGTATTGTTGTAATTCAAGGTTTTGAATTAGTGAAATCCTTCAAAGTGAAGGGACTGGACGTAGCCTCGTTAACGGTGAACCAGTATAAAATTATGTGTTTTATTTTTACTTTATATTTGCTGCTAACTCTGTTTGATTTATACATCAAGTTTTGTTATAAAACTGCAAAAACAGAAAAAGTATTCAAGTTAGTCAAACACAATTCAACCCCCCTTCTCGTGTTTTCACCTTCAACATTCCCTACACATAATCGAATCTCGAACTCAAAATTTGGTTTCAAATACCATTTGTTTTGAAGGGTTTCCTAATGTTTTCCCTAATTTAAAATAAACTTTGGTGACAACTCTATTGAATTCGAGAAACACTCGAAATTTTACGTCGCAACAGCTGACGACTCTGCTGGGGACCCTAAAGAGTCAAGCCTAACATAATTAATTGTGCAAAAAATTTAACCTTTTCTGTATTTGTTTGTTTTTCATTTTTTTACTTTATGTGTTTATTATTTCTTAATAAGTATTAGTTGTCATTATAATATTTTTTGAAGCTAGTAGATCATTTTATTTTATTTCCTTTTTTTTTGTATATGTATATATGTTTTATTAGCATTGTGAAGTTATTGAATAAGTGAAACCTTATACCCAGGTTTGAACAAAAGTTAAGTTTAGTTTTGAGTTTGCGTAGTGGTAGCCTTCTAGATGTACATCCTATTTGGTTAGCATGAAGATCTCACCTAGAGTTTGATCATGTTGAGGGTATTGTCACTCCAAATAGTTTACCTATTGTAGTTGACAATATTCCAAAATAGGATCATTGGCTCTATGAACCACGTTTAGAACCATAGAGCCACCCTTTTGAGAGCTTCACTACATAAGCCAATAGACCATTTCATCATAAGAATATCCATATAAGTCAAGAAAAAATACCTCATTCATTCAAAACTTTTATATGTATATATATATATATATGTGTGTATGTATATATTCACAACAACAATTCTATATAGTTGCATTCATATCTCAAGACATTTTTCTTTCGATGAAAAAATAAAACATAATGGAATTTTGCATAAATTTTTAGGATTGTTGGGGAATAATAAGGATCTTAGTCATGTGTTGAATTAAGTGGATAATGAGATCATAAAAAAGACAAACTTTACTTTAAAAGTTCAAGCAACCTGATTTGAAAAGTTTAAGGGACATCAACAATCAAATAAAAACATACAACGTGAGAGTTTCTTTAATAAATATGGGAAGATCTTAAACCTCTTGGAAGTAAACGTGCAAATAGGGGCCCTCACAGTGTTGACTTAGTATTACGGTCCTCTTTTAAGATGTTTCACCTTTCAAGACTTTCAGTTGGCCCTAACATTGGAAGAATTTGAATGAATATTGGGTTACTCCTCAAAGAAATGAAATCCTTATTGATATACTGGACAACCCCCAAATCTGTTAGCCGAGGTGTTGAAAATTGACATAAGAGAGTTGACAAGTAAAAAAGAGGAAAAAAAAGCTATTCATGGTTTTTAAAGAAAATATCTAGAGCAAAAGGCACAAAATTTAGCCGTTAAAAAAGAATGGAGTACTTTTATAGATGTTTTGGCTCTCATTATCTATGGTATTGTTTTATTCTCAAACCTTGATAATTTTGTAGATTTTGCTGCCATCAATGTCTTCCTGGCTGTTAACAAAAGTAAACAAAACCCAGTTCCCGCAGTTTTTGCTGATGTATATTACTCTTTGCATATGCGACACGAGAAGAAAGGGGGAACAATTTTGTGTTGTCTTCTAGTGTTGTATACTTGGTTAATGTCTCACATGTTCAAAAAAGGATATCATGTTGGAGTTAAAAGTAATCGTGAATGGGCTCAGAGTATAGTTAGTCTTACTGGAAACACAATTTCATGGTATCATAGAGAACAAAGGGTGGAAGAAGTAATATGCCAATACAGAGATTTTCCAAATGTACCTCTCATGGGGACCAAGTGATGTATTAATTACAATCTGACGGTAGCTCTGAGACAACTTGGCTGCCCTATGTTGGAGAAACCAGATGATAAGTCGTTGGAAGCTTTTGTTTTGCACAATATGGGTATAGTAGACCCCCCAATGTTGTGAATGATAAGTTGAGTTTGGGAAATGATCATTAGAAAAGGGATAATACTCAGATGTAGAAGTTGTAGCACAAAAGAACCCTATCAACAATGGGTAAAGAAAATAGTCTAAGAAATCAAGTTGCCTTTCCACATTACACCATCGAGTGATCAAGAAATACCTAAACCTACCTTTGTTACAAATGAAGAAATAGAGAACTCAAAGCATCATTGTTAAAATCTAAAGAGGAGAAAAAAGAGCTACAAGCGAAGTTAGAAAAAGTCTCCCAAGAGAACGAGAACTTACGATTAGAAAACACTTGTAAGAATCGGTTTATTGAGAGAAGCAACAAGAGGTTGAAAATTGAAGAGGAAAATAAACATGACATATAACATTGTTTGGGAGGTGCAAATGAAAAATTAAATGTGAAAAAGCAAGAAATGAATGAAGCTATTGAAGAGATCTATATGTGGAAACAATTGTGGACAAAATCAGCAAGCTCTGATGGGAATGTAAAAAATGAGTTTGAAGATTTAAAGAAACAACTTGAAGATATGGTAGATGAGTATGAGAGTCAAGTAAAAAATGAGAAATTGAAGAGGAAACACTTGTAAGAATCGGTTTATTAAGAGAAGCAACAAGAGGTTGAAAATTGAAGAGGAAAATAAACTTGACATATAACATTGTTTGGGAGGTGCAAATGAAAAATTAAATGTGAAAAAGCAAGAAATGAATGAAGCTATTGAAGAGATCTATATGTGGAAACAATTGTGGACAAAATCAGCAAGCTCTGATGGGAATGTAAAAAATGAGTTTGAAGATTTAAAGAAACAACTTGAAGATATGGTAGATGAGTATGAGAGTCAAGTAAAAAATGAGAGGCAACACAAGGAAGAAATTGAAGAACTATTCTCAAAACATCAAGAGGCACGAAGAACAGAGATGGAGACTTCAAGTGAGTTGAAGAATTACATTGATTATCAAGAAAAGATCTATAATGACTTAAAGGATGAAACCATATATTGGGAGGATCGTTTTATGATGTTGCTTGGTCAGTTGAAGAATCAAGAGATCTATAAAGAGCTGAGGGATAAAGGCAAGTATTGGAAAGTCTGCTTTTCAAAATTGGCAGTGCTAGCTAACCAAGCAATCATAAAAATTCCAAAGCATCTAAGAGAGATTGATGCATTAATGCATCCGCTCAATACTCCAGGAAAAGTCTACAAGTTCATTGAATATTGCAAAAATTTGGTAGAAGATTGGTTGTCCTATTAAAAGATAAGGTTGAACTATCATATTCGATGTAGTTTTTAATTTAAATGTGATGTACTCTTTTTCTTATCAATGAAGAATTTACTGTTTTGTTTATCAATCCTCATATTTTCTTCACTAAAAATTCGTTTTTGTTAAGAATTTTCACGTAAGGCTTATGATTTCCCCAACATCCAACTATCATGTAAAAAAGAGACAATTAATTAAATGATTTCATCTTCATTGCATTCATATTTAATACATACTCACAAAAACTTTTTATATAAAAAATAGAAAGAAAAAAAAAAGCAATAAAGTTGTTTCCCCGACACCTTATAGGACTCGCGCAAACTCCAAAATCATGGATGAACTCGAGCAAAACCAAATCATAAAGCCTTCTAAATCAGTCGTTCAACGCTCTGCCATCTACCTAAGGTTCCAACCAAAAAAAACGTATTCGTACGGTTCCCTATTACCTTAACCACATTCTCTTTAAACCAATTCCCTCTTTCTTCTCCCCTTCCCTCAAAAAAGTAAAAATATCCCTCCACCAAGGGGAATACTTCTGAGATCTCCCACACACTAGCCCATTAGCACTACCATACTTATAACTTAGCATTTTAAACCACAAACCACCCATGTCACATTTTAACCTCCAACACCATTTACCAATAAGAGCCAAGTTAAAAGCCTTTAAATTGCGAACCCCTAATTCACCATTCTTCCTACTTAAACACACTTTACCCCATTTTACCCCAATAAATTTTCCTTGCTTTCTCACTTTACCCCATTCAAGTTTAGTAATGGTAACTACAGAGACTCGGAGAAAAGAAATGAAGTAAATCGACAAAGTAGATAGAACAACGTTAATGGGGACTAGGCAGTCTCCCGTAGATAAATTTTGCTTCTTCCATCCTGACAATTGATCTCAAACTATATAGATCACATGCTTCTAAAATTCTAACCTCTGTGGGTTATCTCCAATAAGTATGCCTATATATTTTAAAGGAACATGACTTGCTTTATATTGTAACACATCCATTGCCCCGCTAACCATGAATCATTCATATTAATTCCCACAAGAAGGCTCTTGTGGAGAATCATTTTCAAGCTAGAAATCAGCTCAAACACTAAAAGAATGGACTTTATTTCTCTAACATTTCCCAACTTTTATCTCCTATAATCATCATATCGTCCACAAATTGTAAATGAGAAACACAACAACCCACACCTGAACCTACACCATAACCAAAACACCAACGTTCCTAATTGTTAAGCACATCAAAGAATTAAGCCCTTCAATAGCCAATAAAAACAAGAAAGGGGACAAAGGACCCCTGTCTCAACCCTCTTATTAGTGAGAACTCATCGATTGGTGAACTATTAACCAAAATTAATGACGCCTTCGCCGTATTGAGGCAATACCTAATCCATCTTAGCCATAAAACTAAAGATTACAAGACCATACTTTAGATCTTCACTTCCCAAATTACAAAAGAGATGCTTTGATGGTATTGGCTGATAGAAATGATGTCCCAACCATTATCTAGACTCCAAAACAGATCCCAAAGAAAGAACTTCTAATTATGAAAAGAACTTCTAATTATGAAAATTAGCATGCAATCAGTAAGCCTAGTCACACAATTCTTCATCCAGATATTTTATCCTTAAGAAGATGGATCAGTCAAGGTAGCCTTCAAGGGACATATTTTGAAAGGTATCTTTAAACCCAAATAATAAACCTACTAGAGAAGCTTACTTTCACCAAAGTGTAATATAAGTCTTTCAAGAAGAAAAAAAAAAAAAGAAAGCAAAAACAACACCAGAGGGGAAAAAGGAATTCAAGAACAAAAAATAATAATAATAATAATAATAATAATAATAATAATAATAATATCTAATCCTAAAAAATACTTTAAGATATTCTAATATAAATGAATGTTTAGATTGACCAACACAATATATGGTTCAATGTGGATCAATGATGATCACCAACACTGCATGAAAGTATAAGTTCACAATCCTCTTATTTCTTACGGTTGTGGTAGTGGTCTAATTGATGTCGGTTCCACGAGTTCAATTTTGAGAGACACAATTTTGTTTTTCCTTGTTTTTATCCAACGGACATCAATCAAATCACCTTTTCATCCTTGAGGATGAAGAAGACAATGCAAGAATTGCCAAAATTCTAAAATAGGTTCACAATTGGATTTTTTGAGAACTCGAAAGTAGAACAGCGACGAGAAAGATCATGTAGGGATCAATTGAATCAGACTTTGATACCATGTTCAAGTTATGAGATTTTAGATAACATTAAGAAAAAGAATAATAAAAAATATTATTAAAATTAAAAATATTTGATACTAACTCGACACAAAAGAATAAATGTTAATCCCTATGTACATTCATAGACTTGGTCATAATCAAATAAGAAATCAAGATCAAATAATAATAATAATAAGTATTGTAAAATCTAATCCTAATTCTGTGAGATACTCTTAAGACACTCTAAGATTATAAATTAATCTTCAAAAATAATTTAAGATACTCTAATATAGTATCGTAGTAATTATTGCAAAAGGAAAAAAACCAAATGTTAATCCCTATGTACATTCATAGACTTGGTCATAATCAAATAAGAAATCAAGATCAAATAATAATAATAATAATAAGTATTGTAAAATCTAATCCTAATTCTGTGAGATACTCTTAAGACACTCTAAGATTATAAATTAATCTTCAAAAATAATTTAAGATACTCTAATATAGTATCGTAGTAATTATTGCAAAAGGAAAAAAAACCAAATGATTTCACCATATCAAGCAACTAAGCATGTGTTTAGTTGAGCGGTTAAAAACTACAACAATAAGTTTAGAACTTTTTTATCATAATTTTTAGAAGATCAAATGTCTAGTCCACTGTGATTTTGTGTTTTCCGATCAATAAGAAAAGCAAAAATGAATCAAAGTTGCATAATCACAAACTTAAAAGTAAAAATTAACAAATGAAGGGAGTAGACAATATGCAATTGTGTCTATATCCCATTATTTTGTTCAAAGAGAATTACAGATATAAAAAAAGTTCTAAAATTATTTTGTCCACTTATGGAACATATAACAACAAAGTAATTAAAATGACAAAAAATAAAACCAAAAATAAATGAGGTAACTTAACATCAGATGAGTCTCTCTCTCTCAAAGCCTGAGAAATGAATTAATTCCATTTCCCTACAAGCAACCAAAGTTGCTCTTTATGTTACATTCTTAACCCCCCAAAAATCAGCACACACATATGAAAGTCATGTATATGTAATGGTATTGTCAGCAGCTCTATACATGGCTCTTCCTATGATTGGTTGTTCTCAAGAAGAAAACATGCTGGTTCACATTTAGCTGTGAAGCTAAACTTAGCTGAGCAGTACTTCCTATACACTCCTGTAAGTTTCCCTGTCCCTGCCTTTTGGTGAAATCCAACCATCATAATAGAGCACTCTCTACAAGTCACAGAGAAGAAAAACAACATCAGTGTATTTATGCAGACGAGGTGGCAGATCGATCAAGATCGGATGGTCCATATTCAAGCTCAGTATCCGATCAATAGGACAGTCCAGATTTAAAATCTTCATTTTTTTGGACCATTCAATCTTGATCGAATGGCCAGTGATCGGGGGAATCCAAATTCATCTCCGGTCACTGGAATGTTCTAGTAGGAGAGAAAATGACTCGTTGATAAAAGAAATATTATATTAAACATTGAGTTTGTTTTCTTTCCTACTGGAGGAACTATTCAGTGAGTGGAGAGGATACAAACCCGTCCCCGTCAAACTAGTGAATAATTTGAAAAGAGGTGAACAAAAATGCTTACAATAGCTGATCTTCTGAGTAGTTTGTGTGCCATTCACAAGTCTTGTTCCACTGTTTGAAGCCACTGACAGTGCATTGAGCTGTGTAAACTGCAGCTGCAGCCACCAAGGATGGTGGAAACTTCAGCATCTCATATTCCACAAGAGATAACTCTACCAAGAAAAAAGCTACCAGCTCAAGCTGTTCCATCATGAAGAGTAAAGAAATCAGTAACTATTACTTTTATGCTTAATCAAAATCCATTGAAATATTTGAAAGAAATATGAGTACTGACTTTTTTGTCAGCTTGAGCTGCCTTCAGAAACCTTTTCATAAAAACATATGCCGTAGGAATCGACATATTATACTGCAACATATTGAGCATCGACTTCTCCTGCGGCGTAAGGAAATAAATCTGAACCATTAGTTATATTGAATTCAATGAATCCACAAATGTGAAAAGTTAAAGAGGAAAATATGTTACCATTTCCAGAAGTTCCTTCCTTGTGTAAGCTCGGTCGGATATATGAATTAAATCCGAAACCACAGGCACGGAAACTTCCTCATACTTGCATGCCAAAAGCATGGCAACTAGACCAACCAGCTGAAGTTTCTTTCTTTCTACAGTTTGCTTTGCCAAGAATCTGTCTATGAGATTAATTGTAAGAAACAATGTCTCTTGCATGAGGTCAAATTTGTCATGCACCTGATGGATCAAACAAACAAGCATATTGATAATTAAGCCGAATAATATTAAATGAAGACGAAATCGATCATTCGAAGCGCTAGGAACAATTTTAGTACCTCAATAAGCCAGTCAGCTAGTATAGCCCTCATCTTCTCATTCAGGTCACATTGTTCTTCCATATAGTTTGGTGAGACACAGCCAATACACTGCAGGAAGATTGGAGCAATCCATATTAATAACCATTCCAGAAATCATCAATTTTGAATTCAGAATATTATACATTTTCGCCTTTCTCTAATTTATTGCATAACAGTAAAGTATGAATATAAGGAGCAATAAATGGTAAATATCTATCACAACAGCAATGTTAGATATAGGGCAAATTTAAACACTCAAGTGTGGTTACATATTACACTTGACATGGAAAAGCACATAACTTAGACATTGTCTTATAACTTATATTAAATGCTTGCAAGATCGTAGATATTAAATCAGAGTTGGAAATAGCATAAGCTGAATAATTCCATTAGTTTCACATCAAAATTTCCATAATAAAGTAAACATTTGTCTGAACATTAATCAACACACCTAGTTTTAAAGCTTGTAAGTTATAAGTGCACTTTCAATCACTGTAACTTAGATTTGCAGAATAGCTGAACCAAACTCCATATGTAAGTTCATTTTCTATATTAAATGCTTGCATGATCATACATTAAAATCAAGGTTGAAATTTGCATAAGTTGAATAATTCCATTCTAAAGATATAAACATGTGAAAATTATTTACTATCCCTAAGGCGAGCATAATCGATTCAGTGCTCGCAACACAATGCAATTAACACTCAACTGGAATACAAATTATAGTATTGCTCCATAAATAATATATATGTTGTTCAATTCACAAAACTAACTTCTGTCAGCTTCCCCATTTGAAGATAAAAAAATGTAATAATAATCAAGTACCTCAATTTTTCTGTAGAAAGAATGAAGATCCTCAATATATTCTGCCACAGCAAGAGTATTGTTTGCATCACAGCTATCAATGTCCAAAATCAGCTCTCCATCAATATCCTCCATCTCAACCTCTTCCTAAAAGTTTCAAGGCAACAACAAATTAAAATCGAAATAGATTTAACTGAAAAAAGAAAAAAAAAAGAGGCTTAAAAAAACTTAATTGAATATAATATACCATCTCATCTGAATCACTATGCATTGGTTCCATTTGCTCTAAAGACATGGGAACTGGTTTGTCTGTTGGTGACTTGTGTTCATCATCAATAGCTATGGCGTTTCCGAACTCATTCAAATTTGAATTCAATGGGTTTGAATTCTTAGTTTTCTATTCAAATTGACACCATCATTCAAAATTTAGTCTAATACTGAACAATGTATGGATCAATATCGTAACATACAAAAAAAAAGAGAGAGAGAAATTACCTCAGCGCAAGATTGCTGTGAGCCAGCATTTTGTGCAGCAAATCTCCTAAATAACAATACATTAACATAAAGTTTAATTAATTCTTCAATTAGTTAGATGAAATAAAAGTACAAGGTCTTAATTCCTTCCCAATTTCCCAGAATTTGATTACAACACCCCAAAAATTCAGCACCAATCTACAAATTTGAAAGATAAAAAACACAAAATTTCATTTGACAATAAAGTACCATACCACCATGACATTTAATTTCAAAATTTTAAATTCTTAACAACAACAAAAAGAAATTAAAAATGAAAAACACACTCAAAAATCAAAATGTCTCATCCTGTTCACCTTGTGATGGGTCGATGACTTGGATCTGCCTGTTTCTTTTCACACATCTCATGTTTACTATGAAGACACAAAAAGAAAACAAGACAATTAACCTTAAAGAAACCAAAATAAAAAATTATACGAATTACAATGAATTAGAAAAAGAGAATTACTCAGTCAACACCCTCTTGTTAACAACACAAGGGTAAGGTCGACCTTGCACTAGATTCTGATTGATGACACTCAAACTTCTTCTGTTCATTCCAACGTTTCTTTCACCACCCATTTGATCCATCCCTCCTAAAATTCAAAAAAGATTAAAAATTTAATAATAAAAAAAAACCATTTTAATTCTTTAACTTTATAAACCCAATTTTGAATCTTAAAAAAAGAAAAATTCACATGTTCCCATCAAAGTTTCAATGTACCTTGAAATTTTCTGGGCATGATGGAATTGAAATTGTTCTCATCAGATGAAATAACCATGTTGTTGTTTTTTCTTTCTTTTAATTTTAATTTGATTAATATTTGTAAAACAAATCACACCCAGAAAAAAAAAATAACAAACCCAAGATTCAACTCAAGAATTTCTTCAAGAACCCAAAACACTAAAAAGAAGATTTTTTTTGTTTTTTGTTTTTTTGTAATCACTAGCACTGACACTAGCAACTAAAGAGAAGAGAAATAACACTCACTCTCACACAAACGCAAATAACGGGTATTTGTCTATGCGGAGACAAAAAATTGGGTATTTGTTTGAAAAAAAATAAAATAAAAAACTTAACGGCTAGTATTTTATGACCGTTGGATCGTTGACAAAAAAATGTGCTTTTTTTTGTTATTTCTGTTTTTTGTCTTAACAACGGTAATATGGCTGGCATGTGAAGAAAGGAAAAGTGGAGAAAGGTGGTATTATACATCTGAATCTGAATTTCAAATTAAAATAAATTAGTAATTAATAATTAATATTTTATCTTTGTAATAATTTTTAAAAAATTCCTACGATTGGATTGTGAATTTGTTCTCATTTTCAAATTAATTAAATAGTAATTAGTTATTTGGATTTTATTCTCTTCTATGTATGGAACAATTCCTAAGGTCTTGCCTTCTAATTCTTCTGGCTATTAAATTCTTTCCTATGATTTGTATATTTGGCATGTGCTTTATTTTGTTACCTAAGGTTGCATTTTACTTTTTTTTTTTAAAGACACGTATGCAATTACGCTCCTATTTGCGCTCTACCGCACTTTAATTTTTTTTTTTAGAACTTTTATTTATTTTTATATGATTTTAAATTATGGTAAGTAACATTTAAAAATGTATTTTGTCAACAAAAGAGTCTTCGTAAAGAAAAAAGTCAAAATTTATTTTGTAAAAAAATGTGAAAGTGCATGCATTATTTATTATTTATTTTTTAAAAAATCCATGCATTGATTTATCTATTGCATGAATGCAAATAAAAAAATAGTGGGGTAATTTGTTCTGTGGGTGAATCATGAATGCAAATAAATATAAATCCAGCAAAAACTACATCAGATTCTGATGGCTTATAATAAATATGAAAACATGGAATGGATACAGTAAGATAAGATATACTACCATTTAGGAATGCTATTAAAAGTTCTTGTGGTGTACTCGATATGAATTAAATCAAGCACGTTATGTAACATTTAAAATAAAATATATATACTTTTTAAGAAAAACAAGAGATAGCCAATGAACAATAATGAATTCGTTTGAATGATGGATCATCTATAGATCCTAGTATTTATCAAAGTGTTTTGATAATAGAGAATTTATATAGGTGGATTCGAATGTATTGGTACATTTTATATTTAAATTAATAATTAAATAAGTATTTTTAGAAAAAAAAATATTTTCTATTATTTATAATAACTAAATATTATTTACTAAAAGTGAAATAAAATTTTATTTTATTTTTTGAATTTTTATCACTCATAATTAATAGTGAATATTGAATATTTTTATGATAAAATGTAAAAAAATAGCATAATGCTCATAAACAAAAACAAAGAAATGATTGTTAGTTAATCGATTTATAGAACAAATGTATCAAAACCTTTTAAATTGTGAATCTCACTTGATAATATTCATTTTTACATATATGTGTATTGCCAAAAAAAAAAATTTAATGTGAAAAATTATTTGCTTAATTGTATTTTTAGTCCTTCTATTTTTACTGATCCGTAAATTTGGTCATTCTCTATGATTTTTTAACTAATAAATAATGACGTAGAATCTTTTAAATAATATGACATATGATACGATAATGTAGAATGATTAACACCTATGAAATTGAAATAAAACGCCATAAAAATTTATCTTTCAACTTCGAAAAAAATTTCATATTTTTAATTTAATTAATGCTTCTAGATGATTCTATATCATAGAATTGTATGTCATATCATTATAAATATGTTAAATCGTCATTTTTTAGTTTAAAAATATAAGGGATAGACCAAAATTGTCGACTTTTAAAATAGGGAAACTAATTCCGTGAATTGATAATAATAATAGAGGGACCAAAACTACAATTAAACAAAAGTTGTATCAATAACATCATATGACATATCAAAATAATAGACTCTCATAGTCTCCGAAAGATGCATGTGCACAATTAGTTTACACCGATATTTCATTCCTTTAAACATTTTTTTTTAAATGTGAATCAATTTGTTATAATTTAAATCACTTTTTGTTCAATCAACATAAATGTTTTGTCCATATTTAATTTTTAAAAATATGTTTTTTAAAAAAAAAAGTGTTTTTAAATAATTAAAATATAATCGCAAGTTTTTATACTACTAACCCAACTCTTTTCTCTCCGTTCTTCTTTTCATCAACAACTCTTTTTTCCGATATCAACTAGTAAAGGACCCGTGCATTTGCACGGGTTCGAACGTGGTGGATTATTTTATTAATCGATTATATTTGAGAAGTTAAAGCATATTTTAGTTAGTAATTTATATAAGTGAAAGTAGTCAATAAAATACCAATATGATTCACTATTTACAAATATATTGTTGTTTGTATAGTTGCATGAATGTGAAATATAGTTGAATTATTTGAAACACATGCAGAGAACACTAATAGCAAATGAACTTCGATTTAACAAAATATAACCTAATATGAGATAACAATGTTTCTTACCCTAAACAAAATACAAAAGCATAACTCAGTAAATGACAAACAAAGGTAGCTCAACAATTTAGTTAGTTCAGCAAAATGGTTGTAGAACAAACTACAAACACATCCTACAAAAATGTTTAGAAACATGTATTGTTTTATAATTAAAAAGGAGTTCATCAAAAAGAGTTTATTCTAGTTCCCCAATTTCGTCACAGTAGCAGTGTTTTCCACTAGAAATGAGAAATGAAAGTGCAAATGGTCGGATGTTGAAAATGATTATCATGGCAAAAAAGCTTCCACTCCCTTCCAACGTTGCTTGGATCTGACCAGAGTATTTGTAAGGACAATAGAGCACTTGGTTATACCACTGGCAGGTCCTTGAAGAATGAGATTTTGAAACTCAAGGTTGCAGACAAAGTTTGCAAACACATAAGGAAGAACCTAAGAAGAACCTAAGAAGTAAAGTAAGTATTATAGTTTAAACTAACATGTAATAAAAATGAAAGTAATTTCAATATACTTACTTACTAAATCACTTATATTTGTTTGTCGTTCTAGTAGATTCATATGGGTATAAAAAACTAATAAAATTTAGACCAGATTATTAATATATCATATAATAATAATTTAAAATGACTTACATGTTAGAGGTTTTCGAAAACCTATTTGAAGACAACATTAGTTGTAATGTTTTGTGGTTTTTTGTCATTGTCATGTATTAGTATCTTCAAGCCTCTTCTGCTCTTCACTCTCGACAAAGCCACATAAAGTTGGCCATGACTAAAAATAGGCCTTGGCAAATACAATCTTACATAGTCAAGTGATTGTCCTTGTGACTTATTAATTGTCATGGCATATGAGACCACAATTGGAAATTGTCGTCTAATAAGCTTGAAAGGTTAGGGAGATTGTGAAAGTGACATAGACATTCTTGGGATATAAATCAGATTTTTCTATATTCTTCCCAGATATTATCTTTGCTTGTAGCACATGGTTTCCTAGCTTGGTGACTATGAGGCGAGTCCCATTGCACAAACCTTCTGATTGGTCTAAGTACCTTAATAACATGATAAGAGTACCAACCTTTAGCTTAATTTTGTGGTTAGGAAGTCCAAAAGTTGTTAATGAACTCAAAAACTCTGGTGTCAAAATATCAAAAAGCCTAAGGAGTATTAGCTTCAGATCTGTCTATACAATCTGATGATAGGTACTCTATCTCTTCTCCTAAACTAATTATATAAAATGGAACATTGTATTAGCATTAAAATATAAAATTAAGCAAAATATATTACAAATAATAAGTTGTAAGAAATGGTACCTGGTATTATTTGTAGAACATATTCATTAACTTTGTCAACAACATCAATTGTTGAAGCCAAAATAGCTATTTGTTGCAGAAATTCCTCACTAGTATGATTATCCAATAAATTTGGATAAGTGCTTTGGACAATAGCATCAATTGGGTCTTCAAAATTGGATATTAAAAGATCATATGGAATAGGAACTTCAGCATAACCATCATTAAGCTCACATATTTTCCCATCACCTATATCTAATATCCATTTTGAAAATTCTTGCAACTCAGCTTTTTCATATGGTGTTGCTCCCTCTTGGAAACGCATGTTCTTTGTATGTGTCAACACTTGACAATGCTCCCATATATATGATGCATTTATGGATGCATGAATGATATCTGAAGGACTTCCTCTTGGGATAACTGGTAAAATTTGTCTAAAATCTCCTCCAAATAAAATAACTTTACCCCCAAAAATACTATTTGAATCCATGATATCCTTGAGGCTTTTGTCCAATGCTTCAAAACAATATTTATGAGCCATTGGAGTTTCATCCCAAATGATTAGTTGAGTTTGATTCAATAGTTCAGCAAGCTCACTACATTTGTCTATATTGCAGGTGGAACAATCAAAAGTAGGAACGAGAATTTTGAACTTGAAATGAGTTGTACGTCCCCCTAGAAGTAGTAGAGAAGCAATTCCACTTGACGCAACCGTCAAAACCACATTTCTTTTGGAACATATTTTTGATGCAAGAGTTCTCCACATAAATGTTTTTCCAGTTCTACCGTATCAATATAAAAAAAAAAAATACTCCTCCTGTTTGTTGCACTAATGCTTACATTATTTTGTGAAAGATTTTTCTTTGTTCATCTACAAAAAATGGTGATATAGTTTAATACATATCAAATATTACATTAAGTAGATGTTATTCTTTTTTGAAGGGTTATTAAAATTTAGTTTAATGGTATGTACCTGTTAGAGAACCAAATAACTCAATGAAAATTTGTTGTTCAACTTGTGGATCGTAGCTATGCTCGTCATAAATGAGATGATTTCCCAAGTCGTGTGTGATGTAATGACTTGGATATGGAAGTGATTGATAATTCTTAAGACTTTTTGTGTTTGATTGAAGAAGTTTTCTATTTCAATCAATGTTAGATGTTTTAATTCATTATCACTTAGTTCCAAACCTGCAAGAATATATAATAATAATAATAAGATTAAATAGCACTCGTGGTCCCTTAATTTAAATTAAGTTAACGTTTTAGTCCTTTATCTTTTTTTTTCCCGATTTGGTCATTTATTTTAATTTTAAGTGACAGTTTGATCTTTTATGTTTTAAAATTTTTTTTTTTACAAAAATTAAAAAAATTCATCAAAATTTTCAACCAAAACCCATAAAATTATTTATATTCTTCAATATAATACAAATTTCATCAAATTCAAAACTCAAATCTTCAAATAAACTCATATTTTCATTTTTAACAACATCAAATAAAGAATGAAATTTGATGAAATTTTTGAATGAGTTTATTTGAAGATTTGAGTTACGAATTTGATGAAATTTGTATTATATTAAAGAATATAATTAATTTTATGGGTTTTGGTTGAAAATTTTGATGAGTTTTTTGAATTTTTGTAAAAAAAAAGGATAATATTGTTGATATTTTAAAACATAAAAGATCAAATTGTCACTTAAAATTAAAATAAATGACCAAATCGAGAAGAAAAAAAAGATAAAGGACTAAAACGTTAATTGAAATTAAGTTGAGGGACCACGGGTGCTATTTAGCCTAATAATAATAATAATAATAATAATAATAATAATAATAATAATAATAATAATAATAATAATAATAATAATAATAATAATAATAACAACAACAACAACAACAACATAGTTACGTTAATATGATTATCATATGTAATGGCATAATTCCAACATTGAATTTAAAGTTATCTGTAAATTTGTGTTGTTATATGCAAACAAACCTTGATTCCCAACAATTTTTCTTTGTGCATACAAAATGCGATCAGCCAATGTTATCCAAGTGTTTTCCCAAACATGCTTTGGCATGTTAATTGAGTCTGAAATTAACATGATGACAAACAACTTTCTTAGAAAATGACCAGAATCCCATCTATTTGCTTCTTTGATACCTTCAATATATTCTCGATCATTGTTGAGGAATCCCATTGCAAAACATGCCTCACGAAATGTATCATATTTATGGCTCGCAACTGTTTTGATCTCATCATAGTTATGTGATCCTTTAGCAACAGTTAACATCATTCGCAAATAATAAAGCTCTCTGGTTGATGGTGGGACCCAAATTAGTCGACCAATAGTGTAACCTCGTTTTCGTGGCTTCCATGATCTACGTTGCTTGACATACACAAACTTTGAAACAAATTGTCCATACGTCAGAGCTCTTGCTGGTGGATAAATTTTATTTGCTTCCATCCAAGTTGTAAATATTGATTCAGTAACACTTGGGTTTTGAAGAACATCATTGATTTGTTCAAAATCATTGTAGTACGCTGAATCATCCCCTTCTGTGTGGAAAAATAATCGTTCAACAGCAGGTTTTCTACCATGAATTGGAAATGAAAATGTTCTCCAGCAAGCTTCACTTGGAGACACATACCTACAGTCTAAGTATTGTTTGATCTCATCAAGGTTTGAGCCACCATTAGTAAAACCATGTTGGTTCGATACTATTGCAGCGATAATTCTATCGTACCCCTTGTTGATATACTTAAATAAGTACTTAATTGATGTACTTTGATTACACATTCCATATTTATGTGGGCCTGAAACTTGAGTAGTAATCTTGCATTATATGCAACAACAAATCGGTTAGTAACCTCAATTCCATTTTTGACAACAACATGACCATTATTCTTTCGTCTATACACGGGATACCCATCTTGGTCAACTAAAGTTATTTCTTGATTTTTTTTGGATAATACTTGTTGCATTTGCCTTGTTTCATGCATGGGGCATTCCTGTTTGCTAGTCGACATCGACCATGCATCATATGACATTTGACTAAGTTGTATAACTCTTTTTGGTGAAGTTCAGATGGAATTTCTGCTGATATTATTTTATTTATATCAATATGAGGTTGGCTACTTGTTAGAGGGATGTAGAAAGATAAGTATATGAGCATGGGGTAATCCTCTCTTTTGGAATTCAATTGTATACATATTTGCAATAGTTATTAGTACAAATGAATAAGTGTATTTATTGAATGTTACATGATGTTATAAAAATAAGAATTGTTATTAAATGTAATAGCATATTTGGACTTACATGCAAGTACTCTCCCCAAAACACGTTTCTTTGTCAAATCGGACATCAGTTTATCAAACTTCATTTTAAACACTCTTGAAATAATATCAGGTCTATCATGATGCTTCAAATTCTTTGGTGAAAGAAGTTGAATGATTTTTGGCCAATTTGGATTACATGTAAATGTAATGAAAAGATCTGGAAACCCAATATGACTGCAAATGGCCATTCCATAAAAGTACAACTGATCCATATATTTTTGACTTCCGACAAATGTTGCTGGTAAAATTACTATTTTGCCTGTGTTACTTCCTTGAGATTCAACTATGCCATCTACGTTATTCAAATTTTTATACTTAGAAACTCGAAGCTTGGATTGATTTTTCCTTAGCCACTTCAGGCGTTCAGATTCCAACATTGACCATCCATCAACTAAAAATTGTTGGAAAAGTCTTCTTGAACACAACAATGTCTGAGCTTCATTTTTCCTACATTGGATTCAAAAAACCAACCATTCTCTAATAGTCAATTTATTTCTTTTGAGCTTCTTAGTTCTTTTGCTTTCTCTATGTAAAACTCCAATTCTATATCATCTTCACCGTAGAGAAAGAGTAATGGATATTGATATGCAAGGTAGCTTGCATGAAATTCATCGATTCCTTGAGGTTGGCTAGATTGTTTTTGCATGATGATATCTCTTTTTGGTGTTGTATCTATATCGTCTACAATGAGTGTAGCTACTTCTAAAACAGTTGATTGATTGTACATTCTGCTATCTGTAGATCTCTCTTATATGAGACGCAACTTATAATCTTGTATATTGTCATTATTTAATCTTTCTCTTGCCATACGAAAACATTGAGCATGTGTATTATGTTGATAAAGCATTGATGATAACTTCCTAACAATATTTGGATCAAGATTTTTATTTTTCCTACAATCCAAAAATAAATATTTTATTTATCTTAATTGAGTGTGGTGATAAGTGTATGGTGTTTGTGTGCTTTTAAAGGAATTGCACGTCACAATTTTAATATCATATATATACATAAATTGATGACAGCAACAATGTTAATTAGATGACAATGAATGTGACACCCTAAATCTCAAATTTATTTTAAGTTTTTTTCTTCAAATTTTAATTTAAAAATAATAAAATATAAATAAATAAATAAACTTTCGAATGATTTCTTTAAGGCAAAAGTATCACTTAATCATGGACAAGTCATATTAATCCAAAGTTTCCATCAACTTAACAACTCGAAAGTCATAACAGTAATCAAATTAAATTCTTTTTGAAGCACACGTACATAAGTTACTGATAATTATAAATGTAGTCCCAACCTGATGTCACTATCAGAGCGAAATTTCCCAAAATAAAAGATGTTCAAATATGAAATTAACAGAAGGAAGATGATAAAAGTCTTCAAGATGAGACGACCTCCTACACTTTGAGAGTATTAATCTTCACCTACACCTTGCAGCTCGTCTGCATCCATCGCAAACGCCAAACACAAACAACGAGGGGTGAGTATCGAAATTATGTAACAGTATAATGTAAACGAGAAGAACACGTAAGTAATTAAATTAACACAAACCTAAGAAACATTCCAGAACATAATATCAAAGGTTAATCTAATTCAATCACAATAAAACAGTCACAGGGAGAAAATGTTATGCATGTCCTATACTCTATACTTCTTCATCAGTTGGTACCATTCTACTCTGAAGTACTTGGTTAGGAGGCCTGATACTATGCCACTAGAAGAGTGGACGGACAATTTATGAATGGCCAAGTCCTCATAGATCCCCTCAACTCAACCCGAGACACATATACGCGACGGCCGAGGTACTCTTGTTTTGCACGGTAGTTGCCGGCCTTAGGCAATAATTTCACTAATCCACTTAGGAATTCCCAACTAGATGTACCCCCAAGGTCTATCAGTATTACCTTACGGTTCGACTGTAGCCCTCCACAATCAGGCTCATTCAGTTGTACTTCCCCGAATCACTAAGTTTGTCAAACCCTCCCTATATGATGACCAAATAATCCTCACTCCAAAACTACAACATCTATGTCATACGTACTGGATTATCATAACTCAATAATTTTCAGTTGTACTTCACAATATTCATCATTATATATATATATATATATATATATATATATATATATATATATATATATATATATATCAGTCAATCATAATAAAGCCCCAATATTTGGTTTACACTACTCACAATACACAGTCCAATCTCATCAATCACATAATAAGAAATCAAACAGGTGGCACATTCAAGTAATATCATAATTTCAATCAAGTTACAAGAACACTCAAGTACATATCATTCATACACTAACAATCAGCATAAGTTTCATAAAACCAGACAACATGCAATCTTGAGATAAATAAATTCACAACAATTCTATAGGTTGCTAAAATATATTTTAGTCCTCACTATTACCATTCATATATTATTAATTAATTATTATCACTCAATAGAGCTCGACCATACGTAGTAAGCCCCGAATGAATATCTGGGAATTTCAGTATTCCCGTTCATCTCATGTCATTTTATACTCATAATATCGAACGTCATCTCACCCCTTACCTTGACTGAAGATTTTTCTCAACGAAGTTGATCAGTTGATGTAATGTGTCGCGTCTTCGCCAATCACCGTCTTTAACAGTCTAGTCTTTGAAATCAATGTATGATTTTGGTAGTAAGAGTTGTGGCTGGATGCAACAGGGAAACAGAGACATGGAATGCACGACAGCCTCCTTCATTCACTTATATACCTATCTATACGTACTAGTAGTATTAGGTATATTATTAAGCTTATTATCAGACCTATACATTTAGTCCATGACCCTTATTATTATTATTAATATTATTATTATTATTATTACAATCATAAACCCACTCTACCAGTGCTTAAGTTAATAGACTAATGTAACAACACACATGTTTACTTCTTATTTTCTTTTTATATAAATATATGTATATATATATATATATATATTTTAAAACAAATTGAATATTATTAAAATTAATAATTTAAATAAATCACTAGGGCGAATACATAGGACAAACACGAAGGAAATTATCGCACATGTCAACATACAGATAATAATAGTTGTGCATTATATTTTATAATTAAAATATAATAACAAGAAATTAGGTGTTACAATGAATATGTCAGAGTTATATATAAGAAAAAAATATTTGATATAATATATACCTTAAACCTTGGAGCCTGTTTTGAATTTCATTTTCTGTATCATAAATGTAAAGCTGGGCAAATTTTGGTGTTTGTCCTGGCATTGGTAATAAACTACCAATTCGATGACATGCCTGACCTTGGATTCTTATATTTGGGGGTCATCTTCCATTGTTAAATTTGTTATCCAACTTGGCTGGCACCAGGTGAAGTAAAGGCAAACATCATGTTGTAAACTCTAATGTTTTGTTGGAAATTTCGACACTCAATTGTATCTTTACCAAACAACATACATTGTAGTTCAGGGGGTGCATGCTTCAAAAGTGGTAGTTGCACTTTCCCATTACCACAACATAGTTGATATTTTGGCATTGCAGAATGTTTAAATTTGTTTATTCTCTCTTGATACCACATATAAGCTCCACAATGTTGGCATTCAATAAGAGGATCACCAAGGTCAAAATAACTTAGACGATTATAATGATGAAATCCAATTAATTAACTTAAATGTTGATAATTGTTATGTTTTAACAATATAATCACGTATAGTTAACTTCAATTTATGAAATTAGTCAAAAAAAATTTGTAATATGAAATTACCCTCAAGTATGTTGTTATCATGAATAAATATTTGACTTGCTTCATCCTGATCATCATCACTGATAGATTCATATTCTGCTTCTGATTCTAAAATGAAAATAATACTATTAATTTTGTGTCGCTGTTTGTTACAATATTTATGTAATAGACGACTGAAATAATGAATCTATATATATAGGTTCTAATGAAAATATATCTTTATGGTTTATGTTGTCTAGATATTAATTTCATCGTTTACATTTAAAGGAAATGTGTGTTGTTTTAAAAAGATGGAAGTTGAATACCTGATGAACTATCAAAATTTATATCTAAAGAGCTATCATCGGTGTTCATAAACTCAGTTGGTATATCATTAGCCGAGATATTCGTTGACACATAATCGGTTTTTGTTACATTCGAATATTGTGATGTTGATGCAAATATTTTACTGGATGTTTGAAACCTATTCAATAAGTTAACACGCAAAGAACCAATACCAACCAAAGTTTTTTTGTTTCGCAAAATGAGATTTTGTGATGATGGTTGAGTAGCAAGCTGTGAACTTGCTCTATTTTGGATGTGTTTTTTGGAATGTTGTGTTTGACTACTTTGCTAATTATTAATTTTTGAAGTAATATTTGACATTGGAGTGCAAAAATGGGGCAATGGATGTTGAGATGAATGAGTTTCTTGAATAGGTTTGCATTGCTCCAATTTTTTGCTTGTTTTAGGATTCCTTTCATTAGTGTTTTGTATTGGAGTTTTTGAAATTGATCTATCTGTTGTTACAGATTGTTGATCACATTGATTAAGTTGTGGAGAAGGATTGAAAGTTGTTCTTCCTTTTTTCTGATTAAGTTGTGGAGAAGGATTGAAAGTTGTTCTTCCTTTTTTCTGGTTAAGTTACACCTTTCTTCTAGCTCGTGCATGACTCGTTACAACAAATTTGTATTGTTTGTGTGAATCCATAGCTTAATGACATTAGAGTAATGATTTTTGTTTTTTTGATATTGTGGCTGAAAAACTATATTCTTGTGTCTGAATGTTGAAAATTTGTTTCCCACCAAAAGTTCTCAATTTTTGTTAAATCGATGGTATGGTAGGTGGTAATAGGTATTGAGTACTACTTACTTTTTTATTGATAGGGTATCATGAATATGATGATAAATAAAATAAAGAACATATTAGTTTTGCATATTTTTCCATGCTTTTCTGGACAATCTACATAATGCATTTAATGCTATTGTACATTGATGTGGCCTTTAGATTTTTTAGTTGGTTTATTTTGTTATTTGATTTTTTATTTTCTACTATATTATTTAATGCAAAGAGGACTACTCCCTATTTCGGTTACTTCAACAACAATAGTTCAAACTAAATCAAATCATTCTATATTTTAGTTGAACTGAATGAATAACCTTTTAAGAATCAAATATTAGATTGACTTTTATTCATTGTATACCAAAAAAAATCCTAGTGGTTGAAACAACTTAACAATATTTTAATATTTTTTCGATATAGACTGTTAGATCTTTGATCATATGTTGAATTACAAATAATAATGATGTTTACGATGTAAACTCACAAAATAACCAAATTTAACCTTTGAAGGCCAATCTGTATTGAACATTGTAATCCAACAAACTTTTATTTTGATCAACAAATCATAAACATTAGTTTTCTTGTAAAAACTATAATCATTTTTTGATATATATATATATTTAGATAGATGAAATCCCTGCTTGGATATCGATATTGGAAGAGAATGTTTTTATATTTTACATTGCATATAACACTCCATACAAAATAACTAAAAGTGACAAAAGAGGTTATCCTTAGATTTGTTTGTTTTGCAAAACATCCATACATATATTTCATAACATATATTTCATATGAGTTCATTCAGTCTTAATTTGCTTCACAATCTTTTAGGTTGAGAGTTGAGCTGATGCATAATCTCCACCCTAAGATGCATCGGGGTAAAAAGTCATCTATAATCCTCTTAGCAGGTGTTATAGTTGCAGTGATATCTGGGTCATAGTCAGCAGTTGTTGAAATGAATTGTTGTCAAGAAAAATAAAAAATGGTTTATGAAATGTCAAAATGGTGAGGTTTTAAAGAAGAAGAAAAAAAGTAACAAAATCAATCATAAAGTAGCTAAATTAAGACTCACAGTAACAAAATGAATTTCTCCACTTTGAGTAGGTTTCGTGGGAGTTTGATTTTGTGAAACCTACATGATATAGTCGAGAATATATATATATATATATATATATATATATATATATATATATATATATAGTAACTTATCAAATAAACAAACATACAAAATAGTAACTTATCAAATCAACGAAACATACAAAATAGACATAATCAATGCTTACATCAACACATTCATTGTCTTCATAATGACCATCAACAATGATTTGCATTTGAGAGGTTGCCTAGTTAAAATATAAATTAGTTAGTAAAATTATAATCTCACTTTTAGTTTATTATTGATAATAATGCATATGACAGACATATCTCCTACTGCATTTAGTTACCTCATCAGTTGGGAGTTGATCTACAATGTGTGTAATTATTTCTTCAAGTTCAGAAAAGCGCATGACAAATGCGCTACCAAATGATGGCTGAATCTTAACTCTAACTCCCATATACCTATTCAACATGCCGTTAAGAAACGATGGATAAATTTTTGGATTATTTTCACCAACTTAATGAATATTAATAACAATTTAAACGGTTATTATAATTTATAAATCATAATAAAACACTATTAGTAATTATGAGTATAACTTTTAAACATTGTTGGATCATATACCTCTAATATCAAGCTCCAAATTTCATCAGCAGTAAACCCAAGTATAGAAAAACAATCAGCATCCCAAAATCAACATGGGGCACGATATCCATTATGAGATACGTAAATCTCAACTTTGTACCTATTTAATGTTGAATTATATATAAACATATAGTCTTAAAAATATGAGCGTATGTATGTGAAACAATGTAACTAACCTTGGTATGGCTGCCATCACTTCTTTACCACATTTACACTTAAATGGTTCATTAACCTTATCAGTTTTCCTGTTGCATTTGTCACATGAGTAATAGAACCATCCATATTTTGATGCAACAAAGCTGGTAGTAGCACCGACGGTGACATAACAGTATTCCTGGACAATGTTAATGATTGACACACGTTGTAACATCCTCTAAATTTATTATTTAAAATAATTAAGACCTATAAATATATATATTTCTCAATATTAATTTAGGTATGATAATTATTTGTCTTGTTCGACTTATTGTAGTTGATAAAATTATTAGTAAGAATTATTTAACCAATGGAGAAGTTTTATATATATATATATATGTTTTTTAGTACAAGAAGAATTTGAGTTAAGGGTTTGTGGCTTGGTGTAACCCAACCCATAATAGAAATTTGGGCTTGGAGTTTGTGGCTTAGTTTTTGTATGATCAAGGTTAAGAAGAAAAAATAATAATATTTTCTCTCTTCTATTCTTTATTTGGGCTCAACACTATCTACCCAATAATCTCCACTTTAAATTTTCCCTAAAGTCCACAATATTTCCATACTAAGTATAATAAGCAGAAAGGAATACCGAAACCCTAGCCGCCATCACTTTCACACCTCCTCTTCTTCGTTCATCAAAAGCTTGGAATTTCTTTTCTCGAGAATAATTTCGTGGGGGCTTAGAGTTTTGTACTAGGAAGAAAAACGGCCAAGGGAAGGGTTTTTCCCCACACAAATTATAGTTAGACCATTAGTTGGATGACATGAAATTAATAATTGTGATTGCTTGCTTTTTGAAAGGAATAAAATGTCCCGTATCCTTTGCGTTGAGTCAATAAATAATATACGATTTTTTTAAGAAGTAAAGTATGGATTTTTATGTTATATGATAAAGTTTTAATTTTTATGAAAAATATGAAGTAAAATATGAATTTTTAGTTTTAATTTTGATGATGTATATGAGTTGGAGTTTGAATTTTCTTGTTATATATGTTAAAATGCTAATTTTTATGGTGTGTATGATATTAAGTTTTCGATTTTTATGTGTATGTGGTGAAAGTTATAATTTTTATGATAATTTTTCCATGAATATGTGATACTCATGATATGGATGTGTGGTATGTGATCTTAGTGATATGTGCATAAGATATTGATTTTTAAAAAGTGATTTTGAATGCATATGACATGATTCTTAGTGGGTTGTGTGGGGATATATCTCTTTGATAATATATCATCATGTCATGAAATATGCATCTTCGTGGAAGTTGCCTTAGTGGCAGATTTATTTTCTCCATTGGTATGGGTGACCTTCTGTGTGGAAGTTGTCTTTGTGGCAGGTTTATTTTTCTCATTGGTATGAGTGATTTTTCTGTGTGGAAGTTGCCTTAGTGACAGGTTTATATCCGGATCATATAGTTGTAGAAGCATGCATTATACATATGTTTTTTATATACGATTTACTGTTTGCGCAATTTTTATTTTAAATTGGAAGTTTTTACTTTTATATGTTTTGTGTTATTCTTCTATATGTTTAGCTTTGGTTTGATGTGGACGATGGAAAAAACTGACTCTTACAACAACATTTTAGGTACTAATGAGTTTGAGGAGATTCAAGAGTAGTTGATGAGTATTAACGTGAGGCGAACGTGGGGTAAAAATGGGGTTTTCAAGACAATTTTGTAATAATAAGGATTGCCGCAATATTTCTATGTCTATTTTTTTTAAAAACTTTTTTGTCACCAAACTTTAAAATGCACTCGAATTCTAGAAATACGGAAGTGAGTTCCCTTCTGTTAGGAATAATTGACTTGATCCCAAAGTCTGAGACATAATTTCAGATGCATCCACAAAGACCTCATTTTTTGGAAGACTATGTAAATTTTTATTATAATTAGTATTTTCTGAAAATTAGATAATAAAAAAACTTGACAAAGTAACTATAATGGTAAATGGCTAATATGTTTACTTTTTTTTTTTTGAACTCTTCAATTTCAAGCATGTTTTCATTTATGAACAACTTTGACCCATTCCATACATTTGACACCCCCGTTGGAGTGTTTCCTATGTGAATTTAAGATAAATATATAAGTCTATATGCATGTGTGAAGACATTGTTGAATAATAATAACTTTTCTACACGAATGTGTTAAAATTATCATGTGCATGTTTGACTCGTGCATGTGTTAAAATAATAATAACTACTACATTTTCAGATGTTTTGGCACTATAAGTCATAAATTTCCTCCCATAGGCTTCCAAAAGAGTACAGTTAATAATATTGCCACGACAAACAATTGAAAATGATTAGTTATATTGTATTTTTTTTTCTTAAAGGTTGAATTTCGTTAACATGCATAACTATTTATAAATGTGAAACTATGTTTTACCTAAGATCTTTCATATTAAATGAAGCTTGAACTTTCTTTCCAACACCTTCTTTTTGTGTGAAAGTGACTTCATGCACAACATCAATTACATCTATGGATAGAACAATTAATTATTATATTGCACACATAGTAATGGAAGTTGTTAAACTTAGCAAAGAAATTGATGTTAAAAACTTTACCTACTAACAAATTACTTTGACATTTCCCACTAAGAATATCACCAAAAGACTTAAAGTTACAAACATGCGATGGAAGTTGATCCAACTTCTCCTCTGTTAGAGTAGTCCCACTATTAAACATCAACTTATAAGGGTGGTCACAAACCTTAAATTGGTCATCGTTATCAACAACAGAACAGTTGTGCATAATATATGTTGTGTGTTCTTTCAACATGTCTTTGAACCCAGCTGCATAATCTTTTGGAACAACAACATGAATTCTATCACCCTATGAACAAAGCCAAAAAAAAAGTATTTAGTTCGAAATGTAGTTTAATTAACATGCAGTTTTGAAAGATCTTTGAAGTAATCGAAGGGAGAAATAACATTTTTCTATTGGTGGTAATAATATACAACTCAATATAAATATAGATTCAAAATAAAGATATTTAAAACTAATAAACAAAAAATTACATTTGTTACCATGGCTAATAATGCAACTTGAGACCTCGGTTGAGTGTTCAACGACGGAGTAGAACGGAACGCATGAGTTGAAGACGACTGAGCTTTATTTGAAGCCGTTGAGTCATGATTTGGATTAGTCATTGAAGTGTGGTTGTGTTGTGTTGTGTTGGGTTTGGATTTTTTTTTTATATTGAAAGAATGGAAAGAAGAAGGAGAAAATGGTGAAGGTACTTGGGAATGTGAAATGGAGAAAGACTTTTCTCTCTGAATGTTTTATTTAATTTGGTGGGGTGATTGCTTCTATTTCTTTCCAATATTGATGGATGGATAGAGAAATGATGTGGAGTCATACTTTTGATCAGAAAAAGTAAAAAGTGATATGACTTGCAATAATCGATAGACAATAGACTCAGATGGACATAAGAAAGGAAAAATGGTAAACGTGGCAAATTATTGGCAAAGGAAAAATGGGTATACATAGAGGTATTTTGGGATTATCAATGGAATGTTCGTTTTTTAAATAGATAGTAGATTAGGTATGATAAGGGAACAAATATTTCCCTCTTGCACCTCAACCTGCACTCCTAGCAAAAAACTCATATCTGCTCTCAACTTTATTGGAATTAAATATTGAATCTCTATTTTCGCTCTCGAAAGGAATTAAGTTTTTCCGTCGGACACCCACATATATATATATATATAATAAAATTAAATTCAGTAATTTTTTAAATACACTATAATTTATAATATTTAAAAAACATTAGGAAAAAAATGAATGAGCATATGCATATGCATATATAAAACTAAAAAAATTATATTATAAAATTAGTAGTGGTGTAACCGCATGTGCTAGTGTTTGACGCGTATCAACACACTTATCTCTACCCGACTTAAATTTCTAGATAAGAAATTTGTCCAATTAAAATTGGAGATTGAATGAATGTTTCTGGATCACAAGAGATTTTGACGTCAGATCTTCATCCAAAATCTCAAGACATTGGATATATGAGTCATTTTTCTTATATATCCAACATTTAACACATTTATAATAGATGTGTGACTTAATTATTCACTCTTAAGTTCGACTTTTAAAATTTGGATTGAACTATACACAACTTCCACAAATTCGATTTGTAGGGTGATGACTACCTACTATTTATAATTTACTTTGTCAAACTTTATCTCATCTAATTTATGAATCTTAACACCAATATATTTATTGGCAACTTAACTGAGTGTTAAAGTGATAATTATTTTAAAAATTGAAGAGATAATTAACATAACAACGTTAACCCAATAGTACACACAAAATACTTGTTTTTCATAATTAGAAGTAAAAGCTGTAATTATTAATTTAACACCAATAATTCAATAAATGATTTTCTATCAAACATTTTTTTTAAATATTCAAATCAAAAGAACATAATCCAATTATTATTGTATTATTTATAAGCAGTGCTCAACAAAGCTGATTTATTTTAACCAAGTCCAACATTATGACAAATATGTTTTTAGTTCCTCTAAAATTATGACTATTTATACTTAGTCTCTAAAAATATTATTTATTTTTAGTCTCTATTTTGATTTTATAGGAACTTTTTTAAGGGATAAAAAAGTATCAATTTTTTTAGAAAAAACAAATAAATAAAATTTAAGGACTAAAAAATTGAGAATTTTTTATAGACTTAAAATAAAATTTAGAAATTTCATAGAAACTAAAAATTTATTTAACACTAATATAAATGATAATTCTCTGGCGGCAACCTTGGCTCTGCAAATGCCACAAGTGCCTTAGCTTTGGTGGTTCCTCCATGAGATTTAGATAGGCCAATGCTAGACTCATTGGGTGGCACACTCCAAGTGAAGCCATGGAGCAACCTTGCAAATAGCATAATACTCATTGAAGTTCCAAGCATAATTCCTGGACACCCACGTCTTCCAGTACTAAATATTAGCGAGTCCAAACTCGGATCTGCCAAACTCAAATTAGACTCATCTTTCTTAAGATGCCGTTCAGGTTTGAAGTTGAACGGTTCTTTCCAAACTCTAGGGTTTAGGCCAAGTCCTTGTCTCCTTAATATCACATGGCTACCTTTTGGGATAAAGAAATTAGAAACAAATGTGTCTTTCATTGAGACATGGGGAATATTGAAATCATTAATCGGGTGACGGCGAAAAACTTCTCTTGCACAAGCCTTCACATAGTTGAGTTTGGGAAAATCGTATTCTTGTACCAGCCTTTCTTTTCCAACTACATTGTCTAATTCTTCTGTGGCTTTTTTAAGTAACTCGGACTGATTTATCATTTCAGCAAGTCCCCATTCAACTGCATTTGATGGATTATCAACAGCAGCAAGCATCAATTCCTAAAAAATATACCAACAAAATCATTGTCGAGACAATAATACTAATTCAAATTTTTAATGGTGTTTATCAATTAAGACTTATTTTGTAGAATCACTTTTTAAAACAATATATCGATGTTTGTTAGCCAACTAAAAACCCTTGATTAAGGATGAAAATATGTTTGACCAACTGACCAAGGCCAATGGACCTTGGTCAAGTCCACACTAGACTTTTTTTAAATAAAGAATTATAGGACCTTTTTAGAAGTCTAGTTAGCTAAAAAGGTCAAGCGACAAATCACTGAATTTTATGCCTACCAGTCGATCAATTTAAGTAAATATATAATAAATTATTATATTAAATTTTGTATTTTGTGTTAAATCATAAATCAATTATTGACATATTTAAATGTATTATTATAAAATGTTGTTGAATTATGATGTCATATAAAATTAAAATATGTAACATGATACATAAATTGTTTATTTGCAGGCCATAATATTAAATAGACCTTTAAGTAGACTAATGAATTCGCACTACTTTTTCTAAAATTCATAGCAAACCTAAAAAATAAGTCTATGACACATTCCATACAAGATTTATGCCTTGAATTTTTTTTATCACGTTAGACTTGGGTCTTATAAATTTGAACTCGATGTACTCTACTTCCTCAATTACCCTAATGCAATGTTGCTTAAAATTAATTTAATAAAAACATTAATTAGTAAACGATCTAATATATAAAAACCTAGCTAACTAAAAGGAGATTGCAAGAAGAGAATGATACATACCAAAATACAAGACTTAATTTCTTGGTCAGTCAAAAGGGATTTGTTGTGAGCATCTTTGGATGAGATGAGAACATCAAGAAGGTCTTCTTCCTCTATCTTTTTTCCTTTCTTCCATTGTTGAATTCTTTCTTCAATGATGGGGTCATGATATTTCCTCATGATTTGACAAGCTTTCTTAATTTTGTTTTCATGACCATCCAAGTTAAGACCCCTCAAGCCTGGCATAAAATCAGAAACAGAGAAAGCAAAAATGTGCTCTAACACAGTGAAAATCGCTTCTACATATTCTACTTCCTCTAAGCCAGGTCCACCATCTTCACTACCATTTCCAAAGTACCTTGTATTAAAAATCAATCTCTTAATGACATTCCCTGAATAATGTCGTGAAACATCCCTCACATTAACAAGGCCACCATTTTTATTACATTGATTGTAAACATGACGTACAAGGTTATCAGCTTCTTCTACCCTTTTTCCGTGAAGCCATTGATGTCTAAGAGGTGAAACTAATTCTCTGAGAATTAATGTCTTCATTTTCTTCCATTGTTTTCCAAAGGGGGTGAATATTGTGGCTAGATATCCACTAGTAATGTATGCAGTGGACCAATTATTAGTTCTTGAAGCGAAAATTGCATCTTGTTTTAAAAATAGTTCACGTGCAATTTCAGGGCTGCTCACTAAAATGACATGAACATTACCTAAACGGATGCATGTGATTTCTGTGTTGAGGTCATTCATTATCTTTTGTATCCATCTAAATACAGGCTTATTTGCCAACATTTCAGGGATGTTACCAAAGATAGGCCAAGGTTTGGGACCTGGAGGTAGTGTGAATTTTCTAGATGTATGGATGTTTTTTTTATTTTAATTTGAGGAAGAGTTTGATTAGCTGTGTAAACACGAGTAACGTGAATATGAGACACCAAAATAATGTTGGTGACAATTGGTGAGAGATGATAGAAAGTTCCATCACGAAATTGATTAACTTAGTTATGGGGTTCAAAATGTTGGGGAATGGGTAAAGGATGCGTTTAACGCATTCTTTATTTTATACTAATGTGTAGATTTACATTGATGTATCCGTTTGTCCACATCTCTTTAAATGAAGGATAAAGCTAGATGAAAAAATGTTAAACTAAAGTTAATCTCATTTTATATATAGGTATTGTATATTTTTTTAAATGATTTATTTAATCCAAGGATGTGTCTAATATAAACCTCTAAAAAAAAATTCAAAGAGAGACCCTTATTCTTTTTGACAAAACATATATTTAATAATATAAAACTAAAAAAATATATATAATATTTTATTAAAATTTATTAAAAATAGTGAAGTCCACTTTTAAACCAAGATTATATATATAGGACAAGCCCTTAATTGAATAATAAAAGATCAAATTAAAAGTAAAAAATGATACTAAAATTCCTATTAAGCATATTATTTGATTAGGCGTCGGATAAAAGATTCTCACATTTCGATGTATCGAAAATGTGGCTTTTACAAAGCTAAATTTGTTAGCTTCAAGTGAAAAAATGTGTGGATGGATGTTCCACCGATCCCAAATAAGTGATAAATCTAGACATTGGATTTTTTCAGTTGCGTGTGGTGATTTTTAAGGTTGTTATGGTTGTGGTCCAAACTTATATTACTTTAATTTATTTTTTTTCAATGTATGGGGTTTAGTTTAACATCCCAAGAACTACGAATAATTAAACATGGTTGTAGTCCAAACTTATATTACTTTAATTTTTTTCAATGTATGGGGTTTAGTTTAACATCCAAAGAACTACGAAAATTAAACTTTTGAAAATAAAACTAGGATACTACATAATTCATAAGCATAGAGGTGGTTAGATGTTCCTAAAATAGTCTATTTGATAAGTTTATGGTTGCTATGGCACCCTAAACTCTACCATGATTTATTTTTTGCTTATAGTTAATATAGCAAGGAAGGGAGCTTAAAAAATGCGTTTTTTTCAATATATTTTTACAAAGTAAAGGAATCACATTCTATCATAATTCACATAGTGAAAAAAACAGACAAGAAAAAATTAAAGAATACAGTTAAAACACAAGATTATAATTTAAAAACTTTAAAGCTGGAGAGAAAACTACGATGTTTATTAAATAATAATAATAATAATAAGAGAATAATATTATATGAAAATTGTTACAACATATATATTTATCTCAAAACACCTCGTGATTCTTAGTATACTCACGTTCTCCAAAAAAGTTATATTTGAACTAAATCTTACAACATTCTAACACAATAGTATAAGATAAAATAAGAATCAGATATAAGTTTCAAAGTATTTTTGACCGATGCAATTTGTAATAAAGAGCTAGAGCTATATATATTGGGTTGTGCAAACAGCCTAATAGCACAGGACTCCAATTGATGAGGACTCCATGTAATAAAATGAGGGTGATTTTGGGTTAAATATATTTTTAATTTATACAAAATTACGACATTTTAAGTTTAATCTTTAAAAGAATTTTAAAATTTTTTGATTTTAGAAAGACTTTTTTAGAGATTAAAATATCATTTTTTACAAAAAAAATTCAAAATAAGGACTAAAAAAAATTTTTTTTTTATGGATTAAAAAGTTAAGAACTTTTTTATAGAGATTAAAATAAAATTTTATAAGGACTAAAATTTATTTTATCGTTGTTTTTTAATTATTAAAATTTATATATATATATATATATATATATATATATATATATATATATATATATATATATATATATATATATATATATATAGCTTACGGTCCTCCACAAAGTCTATATAAATAATTAAATCAAAATTAAGAGTACTTCAAATACTGGTATGTGGTCTTTCATAAGTTTATTTTTTAGGCATGAGTTTGACTTCAATAGAAGACTAATATAATTTGTTAGTCTATTTAAAAGCATATACCATTTTAACATCTTTGAATAAATAATGTGACATATCTTTAAATAGATTAACGAGCTAATATGTCAATGAAGTTAAATTCTATTTTGGAATTTAACCTAACATTTTTAAGAATCTAACTTTATTACATCCTACTTCAATTATATTTTATAATAATATATTTAAATATGTTAAAAAATTAAAATGATAAAATGTTTAAATTACTAAAAGTTCAAACTTAAATATAATAATTATATAATAATAAAAAAATATTATTCATATTTATTTAAGTAGGTTAGTATGGTGGGCCTAAAAGACATTTTATGCGGTCTATAGCCTAACCTTTTTAGCTAAATAGACTTTTTTATAAGCATTGATCTTATCTATATAAAAAAATATGGTTTGGTCTGCGTCTAAAGTAGGCTAGATTATATACTCTTGTTTGTCGGTCTAAATTATTCTCATTCTAACAATCAATAATAAAATATATGTGGTTTTTTTATTAAAAAAAAAACGTATACCTAATTGTTTAGTTTGAAAATTAGGGCAACAAAGTATCTTATTTTTTGGACTTAATAGAAGGTCACATCTCACAACGTGACCATATGTTAAAAATAAGTTTTGTTTAACGTTCAAGTCCACCTAAATGTCTCAATCTCACGTCAAAGAGTGATCGTCAATTACATTGAAGACGTCTTTGAACATTTTATTTTCTTTCTCATCTTCTTGATCTTTCTTATATCCTGTTGTCATAGGTGACATCATGTTGGAATAACAATGTTATTATAGTTTGCTATAAGAAAATAAGCAATCGATAGAGGTATGAAATATGTAGAAGGAACACGGATTCATAGAACACATTTATCACACATAGATAAACATAACAAATTTAAGAGGGTGTAAGACATGGTGACAATTATCATAAACAATATTAACATATCATATAATAACTACGTATAATATTGACAAGTAATAAGAAGTAATGTCAACATTTCATAATGACATGTAGTAACATGTAATAGCAAGTACTAACAACACTTATTATCCCATTTAATAACACTTATCATCAATATACTCCCTTTGATCTTATTTATAAATAAAAGTGAGTTAACAAAAGTCAATATATTTGATCCATAATTTAAACCAAATACACCAACTTTTACTAACCCACTTTTGCTTATAAATAAGGTAGCAAATAATATTTAGTAACAGCAACATGCACTCAACAACTCCTTTAGTAACCAAATGGTGATCATGCAACGTGATGATATGCACACTTCCTAAACACTTCATATGATATGTGGTATCAAAACTAACTCTAAAGTACTTGATGAGGAAACATAGTACTATGTCACCCGCATGTGAACGGATAACATAATAATTGGATATGCTATCATAGACCACTCGACCTAACCCGAGACTTATGTAAGTGACGAGTCAGGATAGACAAAGGTGAAGTAACAATTTACAAGAATGGGGGTTTGAATTGTAAATTAACCTTTTAAAAATTCCTGAAAAAAATAATAACTCAAGATTGATTTTGGTTGTAAATCAGAAAAACGGAGAACGTTCTTGGTTCAGATCCATAAACGGAGAATGTTCTTGGTTAGTTAAAAATGAAAATTTTAGTTAATCTATTAAACTTGATATTTAAAGACTTGAAAGTAAATAGATAAGGGAAGGAATATAACACACAGATATATCCTGGTTCACCCAACTTGGGCTACGTCCAGTCCTCACAACTGTGAGATTTTCAACTAAGTGCTCGAAGGCAAGAACTCTCTTGACTTTTACACAAACTTTCTGCAGATCTATCTCGATCTATTACAACCAATACCTTTCAATCCAGAAAGGAGTTTTTTTTACTGATCTATCCTTCAATCTTTACAAGGATTACTCACACTACCTTCTCTTTAACATAGAAGGATTTTCACAACTTCTCAAGACTAGTTTTTACTCACTTTGTCTTGAGATTACAATAGAATGATAAAGTGTTTTGATAGAATCTAAATATCCTCAACTCGTGTTTGAGTATTTGATTCTGATCTTTGGAACTGAGAGTGGTTTTAGAACACAATCGTGATTTGATGTTGTAGTTTCTAAAAGCTGGATAGAACTTAGCGAAATGAATGAAAAAATGTAGAAACTCTTGAATCTGATTTGTGAATAATGAAATGATTGCTTTGTTCAGTTCTGCCTGTTGCCTATATCTTGAGTTCTCTTTTATAGACTCAACAAGTGCTTTTGACAGCTCATTTGCCCGTTGGGAATAATTGGCTTGTCCTCTGTCAGTGATTAGGTGAGAGCAGGCCAAAAAGCAAGAACGTTCTTCATTCTGCTTCTAATGTTCAAGAGCAGACTTGGTTCTTCCTTTGTGTTGCAAATGAGTCTTGATCATAGTGATGCGTATTCTTGACTTTTGAATTAGAGGGATCCTCTGGTGATATCCTCTAGAGGTATTTTCTGGTATCCTCAAGTGATGTCATCTGGAGGTATCCTTTGGTGACGTCATCTGGAGGTATCCTCTGGTGACGACTTCTGGAGGTATCCTCTGGATGTATCTTCTGGTATCCTCTGGTGACGTCGTCTGGAGGTATCCTCTGGTGACGACTTCTTGAGGTATCCTCTGGTGAGGACTTCTAGAGGTATCCTCTGGTGACGACTTCTGGAGGTATCCTCTGGTGACATCCTCTGGTGGCATCCTCTGATGACATCATCCTCTGGTGACATCAGAATACTGTCCAGAATGTTCTTGGATCTTCAGATTCGATCTTGCTTCTCTCAACTGATTTTGTTTAAGTTTCTTGGTACATATCTTGATTAATACACTCAAGCACACTTATTAGGTACAAAAACATGCTTTAGAATCATAATTATAATTCTTAATTAATCTTTGTTTATCATCAAAATTATTTAAGTTGGGATTTTGTCTCAACAAAATGCTGCACAATAGGTTATGACATTTGATGACAACTCTTAGCCACGTAAGAATTTCCCCCCAATAGGGCCCCTAAGGTATGAAATCTTGCTTGAAGACTCAATTGAATTTGAAGGTGCAAACACGAGAAGGGGGTTGAATTGTGTTTGACTAACTTTAATACTTTTTAGTTTTAAAACAAAATTGTTATGTATGAATTAAAACAGAGTTAGCAGCGGATATAAAGTAAATAAAAACTTAGAATTTTATATTGGTTCACCGTTAACTAGGCTACGTCCAGTCCTTTCACTTTGAAGGATTTCACTAATTCAAAAACCTTGAATTACAAAGTACCACTGACCTCCAAGTCAGTCTTCTCAAAAACTCTAACAACCCTAGACTTTTGAGGAAAAGAACCTTAAATCTAATTGCTAAGTAATCTGCTACTCCTTCTGACTCCCTCAGATTGTAGACTCTACTTCAACAACTTAGACCTAACACAAGGGAAAGAAAAACTTAGAGTACTTGCTTCTGGAAAGCGGATACTCACAATTGACCTCACTGAAAACTTAAGTATTTTGCTTTTGGAAGTGTATGACTCTCAAGTATTTTCGATACTTTAATCTTCAGTATTAAGTCTCTATTTATAGGTGAACTTTAGGGCTTCACTGATGTTTTACTTCTGAAGTGTATTTCGATTAATTCGTTTTGAGAATACTGCTCCGCTTCTGTTTTGAGCATGCTTTTAGCTAGATTCTGTTTCTCGAGTCTTTTGCTCCAATTCTGTTTTGAGCATTTTTCTCTAACATATTCCTCTGACAAATTCCTCTGATGAATCATCCTCTGGTGATGTCATCCTCTGATTTTTGCTTCTGGTGACGTCATCTTCTGATGACATCATCCTCTAATTTATGCTTCTGGTGACGTTATCTTCTGGTGACATCCTCTGGTGATGTCATCCTCTGATTGCTTCCTTTGAATGTATCTTCTGGTGGTGTCATCTTCTGCTTGTGGTGAAGTCTGGACTGATTCTTATAATTACTACCAGGCTATCTTCTGGTCAGAATTAATTCTGGACCAAGTCTGACTTATGATTCCTTTTGGTTTGGAACAAGTCTCCCTCTGGTCTGGTCCAAGTCTCCTTCTGGACTCTGCTTCCTTCTTATCTGGGCCAGGAAAGATATCCTCTTATGGTTATTTAACCTTTGATGACATCCTCTGATTTCCTCTGGAATTGTATCCTCTGGTGCCTTCAGGATGCATCCTCTGGTACTCTTTGGATGCATTCTCTGGCTGAACCTTCTGGTGGCATTTTTATCTTCTGGTTGCTTCCTCTGGATGTATCTTCTAGTGACGTTTTATATAATAATTCCAAGTACAAAATAAGATTACATGGAGTGCTTTTATAAACATCAAAATCCTAAGTACTTAGAACCAACTTGGTTCCAATAGGATTGACCCCTTCTATCAAGCTCATATGTATTAATGTACTTTCCCAATATTGAGTTGTGAAACCTCACATACTATAATGATATGCATGCAAGACACTCGGTCATTATAAACCATCTCACATTTACATTGATCATTAACTTTCACATATACATTTCTCCCTTTGTCATTTTAGGTCACTCCTTAATGAAGACTAGCATGGCCATGAGTCTGATTTATTGTAAATTCATATTTCGCATGACATAACAAAAGGCTCACATCCACAAAACTCAACAATAATGCCATAACTCATTTACACTAGTAATCACAATTATAATAATATAATGTGAAATAACTCGCTTACACAAGTAATCACAATTGTCACAATATAATATGGCATAACTCATTTACATATGTAATCATAGTTGTAATAATCACAATAATAGGTCATAAACAGACACAATAATATAAATTCATTTAGAATTGTAAACTACAACTACAACTTGTCATTCAATAGTAACAACAAGACATTCTAGTAACAACAATAACAACAAAGTACTCAGAGTTATAAACATTGACTACAACCTGTCATTTACATTTATAATTGCATACAACAACTTATAATTGTTTTTGCACTTATTTTATCAATGACAATTTCAAATAACATAATTAATTTGATTAATCCCTAATAAGGCTAAAGTAGTGCTATCACCATATGGTTATGAAGTGCGACATCTTCATTCATTCTACTCAATTATATACTCGTGACTCAAATGAATGAAACTTACTCCTTACCTTAATGGTCTAGGCCGAAATCCGCTCGAAGAATAAAATTTAGCTTCTCACTCAATTCCTCGTGTTTTGAAGGGTGAAACACTAAGATTAACTAATTGATATCAATAATTAATATCCAAAACAAATTTAAACAGTGGAAACATAAATGGAGAGAAAATGAGACTTTATTGATCAATATAAAGTATTCGATCAATTAATTCTCCATATAATAATGGAACACTATTGAACTGATTTTTTTCTCTTCAAAATAGACGTGTGCAGTTGATTTATTTTTATTAATATGAATGACAAATATTATTCATTTTAACGAGATAGTTTAGAATGATTCTTGAAAATTACTATTTTATTTTGGGGTGTAATGGGTTGGTTTGGTTTGGTTTTTTGCGAAAAATGAATTCAAACCAATGAAATTTGCACGAGTTGGTTTGGTTCGATTTTACTTGTTTTTTATGACTGAATCCAAACCAAACTAAACTGATGTTATACAGGTTTGGTTCGGGTGATTGGATTTCAAAAAACACAAAACTATAAACATTTCAATTTTTTGGTAGAATAAAAAAAGAATATACAAGTGCGGCAACCATTTTAATTTCTTCCTATAAAATAGAATTTGCAATAACTACAAACTCATAATTTAATCATCTAAAAGACTAAAACAAAATATGCAGTAACATTACATAATTTGGTCTCCTAAAACAAAATTTGGAATAACATAATGCAATAACAACCCAAGTTAAAATACAAAACAGACAGTAGTATGCCAAATTAAACCAGAATTTAGTTGACTAGATTCTAAATGAGAATTTAAGTTATAGTGCAAAATAACAACAATCCAAAGTAGGTAGTAGAAGTCTACTTGAATGATAAAAACCTGAAATAAAAAAATAAATAAGCAGTTAGAAAATATAACATGTAGTTTATTTCCAACTTGAATAGATCAAATTAAATATAACCTTAGATTGCATTCTTCATTCATGTCATGCCATCGATATTAACCCCAAAACTAGTAATACGTAATCCATCAGTTTTTAAAAATTAAAACACAATCCACAATAAATTAGTTTGTTATTGTAATGAAATATAATAACAACGTGAACAAAAATGAGAGTTGAGTTACAAATCAACTTTCTTACCTGCTTCAAGTTGTTGCATTTCATCCATTTGTGGTCTTGAATCAATTACTTTTGGTTTTCTTATCCAATTTTGGCTTCAATAGTAGTCGAACTCAAACTACTACAAAATGAATCAAGTACGCGACCTCCTGTACTAATTGTAGACTCAGATGACACTATCGACACCAAAATAGCCAATATATCTATATCAAATCGGGAAAAGACATAATATTTTTTAGACTTCTTTTTCCACCACTGTAAAATATGAAATAAGTTTTGCTATCTTCAATATCAGCCTCAATATACCTATCCAACTCATTCTTTTGCACATTTGTTTGTTTTTTTTTTTCATACTTAATCTAAATGCATTATCCCAATCAGCAATAACACCATCAACATACTGATTTTGTGTTAGCTTGTGTACCAATTCTTGAGACTACACTACTAGACTAACTTTCATCACTAGGAATGGGATGTTCCATCAGATAATGCTCAAACAATTTTTTGACAAGATCTTTAAATGATTTCAACATATCTTTCCTCTTATCATTGCCATAGATCTTAGTAAAACAAAATTCAATATATTCATACTTATAACGAGGATCTAGAAAAACAGCCACAAACAAAACATATTTTATAACATTACTATCCCAATACTTGTTAAACTTCACTTGCATATTTGTTGTCGTCGTCCTCAACTTTTCATCCTCACTATTAGTCTATTTCTTTAATGGCTTTTGAATCTCACACAACTTTTTGAGGAATGTATTAGATGTAACATGCAATAAACCAGAAAAAGAAAGAGTTGCATCATAAAAGATCTGTAAAAAGTTCACAAACACATATGCACGTTCCCAATCAAAATGATTAGGAATACCTACATCTTCACTAGCAAGAAACATAACAAACGAATTATTGAAAATCGATTAAATGCCTTTTCATATTTCACAACAACTTCTAATATCAAATAAGTAGAGTTCCAACGAGTTCGAACATCAACAATTATAATTGCCTTACTATTTATATTTCACTCTTTTGCACACTTTTTAAAACTAGCAAGCCTAGCTAGAGATGTCTTAACAAACTTGGAGGCAACCCTTATCTTTTTAATAGATGAGTCGATGGTAGTTAAGTCATCACTAACAATCAAATTCAAAATATGAGCGCAACATCTAATGTGGTATGAACTCCCCCTTTAACAAACTACGACTATTCTAATCATTCATTCCTCTAACTAAGTATGTGATAACAACAATATTATCACTTGCATTATTAACGGTTACACAACAAACAATTTTTATCCCCCAACTTTCAAGCACACCTCTAAGGTTTTCCCAGTGGTTTCTCTTTTGTGATCAGAAATCAAATCAAAACTCAATATTTTCTTATTCAACTTCATACTCTCATTAATATAATGAGTAGTAACACACATGTAATTCAAATTTTGGATTGATGTCCAACAATTTGTGGTAAGGGAAACCATTTTCTTACTCGCAAATAATAAGCTTTTCAACTTTTCTCTCTCATCATTATACAAAAGCATGCAATCTTTAGAAATTGTAACACGACAAGGAACTTTAAATCTAGGACAAGCCACACTCATAAAGTATTTAAATCCTTCATTTTCAACATGTTTAAAAGCAAGTCCATCCATAACTATCATCTTTGTTAGGGTTGAACGGGTCATATGTAGACTAAATTCAACAAGCTTCATACTAACAGCGTTGTTTGGGTCTCACAATCCTTTCCTATAGTAAGTGTTTTTTGTTTCTTATCAACTACCCTATTTGGGTTTTTAAGGCAAACCTTATAATGTTTATTCATGTTAGTGGTTCCATGACTAGAACTATTGCATGCATAAGTTTTTTTTACAATAATGGCATTTAGCCCTATTTTTATTCTTTGTAAAGTGCTCCCAAGCTGAAGAAGAAGGTATACTAGGTTTTCATTTCAATACCTCCTGTTGTGCAACCGGTTCTACTTTTAGAATTGAACATTCTACCGCTCCTTGTTGTGTTGTAGTTGGTTTTGGAATTGAAAGTGGAGTGCAAGCAGTTGCCACATTGTCACTTTGTGAATTACTTCCTATGCTACTTCCACTTGCCATTTGCTCAATTTAAAATTACTTAAAAACTCAAAACAATATCTTAGTTTAATGAATGTAATAGAACTGTATTTTTTTGGTTCTAAAGAGTTTAGAGATAAAACTAACACACACTAAATGTGGAGACAACAATCAAAATAGGAGATCGTTAAAACAAAAAAAGGAAACAGTAATCAAAATAGACAATAATCAAAGTACAACAAAATAGGAAATAACAATCAAAACTTTACTGAGTGTACAACACAATAGAAAACAATAATCAAAACAGAAATAGGAAAAACAAAAAAAAGAATAACTTTGTTATCTCAATGGAGAGAAACAAATTGTGAGAGGAAGTCATGGCAGTGAGAAATGGTCGAGACAGGGAAAATGAAGGAGTTGTGAGAGAAACAAATAGCGAGAAGAGAACGATCGTGGGTTGGCAAAGAGAGGAATGGTTTAGATTGTGATGTGAAAGGCGTTGAGGTGGGCGACGCAATTTCAACGAGTGGGTTGTGGGCCGCAAGGTGAGAGCTAAGGAGGATGATACGATACGAGTGAGCGTGAGTGAATGAGAGGTTGTTGTGAGGATATCACTAGGATTTGGAACTGGCCTTAATGGGTGATGGGTCTAATTGTTGTATAATAAAAAGTTGTCTTGTTGGGCTAGATTTTTATGAAAATAAAAAATAAAGAAAACATGAATAATGTTTATTTGGTTTGGTTTTTATTGGTTTTTAAAACTAAAATCTAATACTTGAACCAATAATCTTCGGTTGACATTAGTTTGGTTTGGTTTTTTACCCGAACAAAAAATAAAGGGTAATTTTCGAGTTGGTTTGTGAAAATTAAAGATCTACATTTTTGATGAAGACAAAAAGATCATTTGATCAAAAAGCAAAAGGATTTTAAACAACTCTTCTTTCATTTTACTTTTAGGTAAAGCATTTGATATTAAATCAAAATACAGTTTAAGTACAATATTATGAGAACCATCTTGATAGCATATGCATTAAAATGTTTTTTAAAAATAGTTAATATCATAAACATATGTTTGAATATAAAGTTTTTACAAAACTGGAAATCTGTATTTGAATACGAAGTGTCGTAGTCGAATACAGACTATAAATCAGAAGCTAAAACTGAAGATCTGTATTCAAATACGAAGTATCGTAGTCGAATACAGATTGCAAGTCAGTAGCTATTTTTAAACATTTGTATTCGACTGTAGCTTTGTGTAATCGAATACATTCAAGTCAGTAGCTATTTTTAAACATTTGTATTCGACTACAGCTTTGTGTATTCGAATACAACTCAAGTCAGTGGCAAAAATCCCGTACTTGTATTCGACTACAAGATATTGTATTTGACTACAACATTCAAATTTCAAATACAAACAGAACGTTATAGAAGTGTATTCGAATACACCAAGACTGTATTCGAATACAACTTCGAAACAATGCAACTTTTCAGTTTTGAAACATTGCACAAGTTCATCAAAACGTTTGGGAACCATTGTCATTGATCTAAAGTGTTCTTTGGAATATAAATACTTCTAAACTTCAGTTTTAAATTTAATCAATCCTACCACGAACTTTGAATAACTTTCTGAAATATTTTGTGAACTTTTCAAAGTTATATTTTCATACTTCAAGTACATGCTCTACATTTTCATATCATTGAGAAAGGTTCTCTATTGTACTTGAAAGTATTTTGGATTGGTATCCTTGCACAAACTGTTATATCCTGTTGTTCTTAATTAAGAACATTGTTGTCAAAATCATTAAAGTTATTGTTTGAAGAAAGTGGTGTATTTTCTTCAAGTGTTGTAAACTAAGATAGTGGAGTGCTATCTTAGGCAGAGTGTTAGGAATTTGTAATTGAAGTCTTAGGGTTAGACTTGTACTTATTCTAACAGATATTGAAAAATCTCTTGTGGGGTGCAAGACGACAAATTTCTTGGTTGTAAGGGGAACCAGGATAAATTTCTGTGTGTTTTTACCTTATGTCATTTACAGCTTTCATTTACTAACACAACAAGATTAAACAAACTTAAAACAATAACTTAAACAATCTCCAAAACTCTAAAAACAAAAAAATTGTCCAACACCTAATTCACCCCCCCCCTCTTAGGTACAACTTTGTTCTTACAGTTTGGTTTGGATGTTCCAGTTGATTCAATTTATTTTATCCATTTACACCCCTAAATTTATCATAGAAAATTATTTGAATTATATATATTTTAAAAACATTATTTTGAAATAATACACAATTATCATAGTCAATTTTTTTGTTACCACGCGAATTGAGAACAATATTAGTTTTAGAATTTTGTTTTATCTGGTGAGATATGATATCTTATTAGATTATTGTTTTTAGAGACTAAGAGCATTGAAACCTTAAGAGTTCGACATCTATAGAGGGGTTATGTAGGGATGTGGTCCCCAAATATTGTTTAATAGTTTTTCATTAACGAGGTTTTAATCTTTTGTTGGATATTTACTATAATAAATAGAATGGGCACATTTTATGTTGACCCTAACTATGGTGGACATTTTGTAAACCACACAATGACTATGTATTGATGAGCTATTCCGAAGTAGTTAGCATGTAATATGAGGTTAATTGTGGCATTGGAGTAATGGAAATGGTAGATTGGGCCAAGTTTAATGAAAATGCGTTAAAGGGTCATAATGACTCTAGTAGGGGGAATTGAAAATAATTAATCAATTTTTGTAAAGCTAATAATTTTTATTCAAAAACCTAATTTTTACACTATTGGAAAATATTAAGATTTAAAAATGCCACATAAAATTGCAAGAAATGAATTATTCTAGTTTGTATAAATTGAAAACTCAAAAACAATTAACAATATTAATAAAAACTACATCAATCCTTATTCATTAAAGTCTGCCAAGAAATGATCAAAATATGAAAATTTCACAATTTAACTCAGATCATCATTAACAACTTAAAACACATAGCAAATCAAGATTGAACAGAAAAACTACATGAGATCAGAGAAAGAGAAAACACTAAGATTTATATTGGTTAAGCGACTTATCCTCTTGCATAGCCTTCATTCAGTCCCCCATGGAAATCAATGAGATTTTCTTTCTTTTATTATGACATTGTTGATTACAAAGTTATTGGAAAACCATCCAATTGATTACAATTTGAAGACCCATTTTACTTAAATTGAAAAACTAGATCTTGAAGAAACTCTATCTTCAATTACCTCCACAATCAATAGCTTCTTTGGTTTGAGAGTAAGATCCCTCACTAGCTCTCAACAAATCTCATAAGAAGAGATATCTTACTCTTGTTCTCACACATTCACAAGTTGATAAGAGATTCAAAATTCATTCGAAATCTTAAAGATAATGTAAATGAATAATGAAAAAATTTATGAGAGAAAATTGTTTATATTATATATGAAAAGATTGAGAATGAAAGCTTAAGAACCTCATAAAATTTGTAAAAATGCACGCATGAATGAGTTTATGCTTTAGTGTGAATCAATTCATGTAGTTGCGACCAAAATTAGAAACAAATGTTGCCTACATGAATTGATTCATATGTTCCTCGAAACATGGTCATGAATTGGTTGGTGATGTGATTCATGTTCTTTGAGACATGGTCATGAATCGACTTAATTTTTTAAAATTGAAACCAATCACAATCGTACTATATTTACAAGAAATAGTTCATGATATGATTCATGAGTTTCGCAGTTTCATAAATCAATTCATGACCATCTCATTTTAGATTTTCATCGCATGTTGTGCACAAATCAATTCATAGGAAATAGTTAATCGATTCATAATCACTAAGGTGTTTCAAAATCATTTAAAAAGTGTATTTGAGGTTTCTAAATGAAATTATAACATCTATCAAGATTTGTGCATGATTATAGACACATTTAATGTATTATTTTTGAAATGCATATCTTATCGCTATTTTAGAATAATCAAATGTGAATCGCATCAATAAACCTATTTATCTCAACATAAAACATAAGTTTCACGTTTATCAAAATAACCTATGATAGGAAATGCAATCACATATCCTTCCTTTTTAATGATGGAAACTTTTATATTTTTCACAAAGACGATTGTTTGAAGTCCCCGTTAAATATGTGCTCTCTTTATCAAATAAGGACCTAAATGCACATTGAAGGTGAAAAACACATAAAATGAGGTTTGAATTGTGTTTTTATTTTAAAAACTTTTTCGTAAAAACAAGTAATGGATAAAAACATAAAACAACTTTAACAAAAGTAAAGAGATAAAGAAGATAGATAACAAAACCAATTTATCCTAGTTCACCACTAAATCAAACTCATTTTCACAAGCACTAGAACATCTACTAGTCTCTTAACTATCATCTAATCTTCTCAAGCTTTGTACAATCAAGCTTTTGAGGTTGCAGCCATTACTGGGTCAGGTTATAGATATAAAGGGTTGAAGTGTTTCTTGGTAACTCTTACAAGATGATATTATAAAGTAAACACTCAGTAAAAAATGCTAAGATTATTTCAAAAACTTTTTCTCTTTTCTATATTGCAAGGGATTGTTGCAAAGAATTTTCACTCGTGATCCGTGTTTTTTATTTTATGCTCACACTTTTTTATATATAGAAATTTGATGCCATTCGAGTTTCTAACCGTTGTAGGAATTGTTGCGCATATCTTGTATGAAATGTAAAGATTGTACAATAAGTTAGATGCCTTGATTCTTCACATTTATTTTGTGTCCTTTCGTAGCTTTATAATGATTCAGTGTATCTAGATCATTAAGTTAGGAAAATCAAAGGATGTGCACAACAAAAGATGTTATCACATTGATGTGGATGCCTAAATTAGAAGATAACTTCCAACAAAGGATAATAGATGATTGACCTGGGTCAACTAAGAGACATTGAATGTTGAAGTGTTTATTAGAACCAAGTTGGTTTGAAGAACTATGACCCTTAACTGTGTATTTTCAAGATCAAGTTATTCTATATGAGTTTACGCTGCATCCTCTGATGTTTGATCTAAGTTAAAAAGAACCTCAAGGACTCCGCTCTGAAAGCCGTATTCTGAGTCTGATGAACACACTCTAAAACAAGCCTTTGGTGACTCTATCTAATTCAAGTAATGCTTTGATTGGTTTTCCTTTGATGAGTACAACAAGTATCTAATCACTCCGCCTTCGAAAAAACAAGTGATCGTCTGCCTTTGATAACTGTGACAAACAAGTGATTATATGCCTCTTATAATCACATCAAGCATTTGATCATCTAACTCTGTTTAACAGTTTATGCTCGGATGAAAGTCAACGCTCTAAAAATCAACGCACTAAAGAAGACAAATTTGTGCATCCTCTGATCAACACCTAAATTCGTTATTTATTTGAAAGTCTATGTGACATGCTCTGATCATAATATCTCATGCTCTTTTTGTCTCCATATCAAAATTAGCATAATCAATTAGAAGAATATTTTTGACAAGGTTTGATGGTGAATCAATCTCTAAAAGTTTGATTCGAAACTTCATGATACACATTGATTTCTTGTAATCAGTACAACGACAAGAAACCTTCAAGATCTCTTTAAAAGAACGTGCAACCTTTATTGAAAAATAACAACACACTACAATAAACATAATATAGACGTCTCAAAACTTTTTATCTTAATCTTTTGTCTTGTCTAAGTGTTGAGAAATATTTTTTGAAAGTACAACATCGAAAACACACTCTTGTGAGAGTTATTCAAAAAACTCTTAAACCCATTCTTTTGTAACCTAGCCCAATAGTGATTGCATCCCTTAACAACTTGACTACACTAAACTAGAATGTTGAGAAGACTTGAACACAGTCAGTTTGACTAGTAGGTGTTAAATGGAAGTGTAATTTATTTGGTGAATTAGTGGATTACATCTTTCAGGTTGAAAGGAATGGACATAACTATCGTGTTGGTGGTGAATCAAAATAAATTGGTTGTGTTGTTATGTTTTATCTACTTTATTTTTATCACTTCTTTTTAATCTTGTTAAATGGTTTTAAAATAAAACACAATTCAAACTCCTTCTTTCTTATGTTTCTCGTCCTATAGTGTTTACTTCTTTTTAATCTGGGCTCAGAGGATTGACTTTTAATCTGAGCGTGTTGATCAAAATCTTGACTTGATTACATAGTAGAGCAGTGAAAAGTCTTTTACTCAGACGATCACTATCAGAACTTGCGTTAGAGAATCTGCACATTTAGAAAAATACATTAAAACATAAGTTGTTCTCACACACATTTTGCTATCATCAATACAAGAATTAAAGGTTAATGTTTTTCAAAGCAACTTGATTCTTAAACACATGATGATTAAGTGTTTTATGTTGTGCTAAGTGCTTTAGAGTACTTCCCCCCTGACAAAAAGAATAAAAGCAATTGCAGGAAATGAAATCACATGAAACAACTGTATATAAATAATGAAATAAATTCATACAAATACAAGATTTTTTTCCCTCATATATCCTTTTTTAATTTTTTTCCTAAATACCCTACTTTAAAAATAATATATGGAAATGCCCTACTTTTTTGGACCTTCAGGAAGTTGCAAGACGGGGATGTGACAATGTAAAAGATGAATTTTTCCTCTTTCAAGAGGTTGTATCTAGGGGATGCGACCATGAAGGCATACCATTTTTTTTAATAAATGAAAAGTATATTAAATTAATACATAAAATATAATAAAAAATAAAATTATATTAATAAAATCTAACAAAATACATTAAACGAGAAAAAAAATTACATCAAATTTTAATTAACCATGTTCGCCTAAATGCCCCTAATCCCACATTTAGGCGGTCGCCGAACTTGTTTAGCTCTTTGAAAGACTTGAAGTAGTTCTGGTTGATCCTCATTTTGATGATTATCCTCATCGTCGTTTCAATTATTAAAGGTATATACAACTCAAATCCTTGATAATTTATGTGTGAATTAGAGCTACTACCACATGTATCCATAAAATTTTTAGCCCTAGAGTTATACATGTTGGAACCAAGTTGGTTCTAAGTACTTAGGATTTTGATGTTTACAATAGTACTCCATGTAATCTTATTTTGTACCTTGAATTATTACATTAAGTGCCACCAGAAGATGAAGTTTAAAGAGGCAGAAGATGAAGACACCAGATAATGCATCTAGAATGTACCAGAGGATGCATCCTGAAATTACCAGAGGATATCTTTGCTGGCCCAGATCAGAAGGAAGCAAAGTCAGAAGGAGACCTGGACCAGACCAGAAGGAAGGCTACCAGAGGGAGACTTGATCCAGACCAGAAGAAATCATAAGTCAGACTTAGTCCAGAAGTTATTCTGACTAGAAGATGGCTTGGCAGTGAAATGATAAACAGCCCAGACTTGATCCAGACTTAATTAGAGGATAAATTAATGGGTCCAGAAAAAGAGATTCAATCCAGATTTGACCCAGACTAGAAGATAGCATGGCTCAGGGTATGAAACAAAGTCCAGACCAAAAGAAATGATGTCGAGAATTGATCCAGACCTGATCCAGAATCAAAGGTAAAAGTCCAGATTTAAATATCCTTTGTCCAAAGTTAATTTCAGTTCAATCCAGACCAAGTCCAGAATTGGTCCAGATTAGAGGGAAGATATTCAGATCAATGGTCCATATTTAAGTATATGGCCCAGTGTTGGCCGAGATCAGAATATCAGACCATGGCCCAGTGTTGACCGAAATCAGAAGGTCAGAATGTGTGGTCAAGCATTGGCCGAGATCAGAGGATCACAACAGATCAGTTTGCTAGACCAGGTTGGCCGAGATCAGAAGATCAAAAAGTGTGGTCCAGGGTTGGTCGAAATCAAAGGATCACAGCAGATCACTTAGTATGGTCCAGATGTGAACGAGAGCAGAAGATCAAAGGGTTCAGATTTAATCATGAGGAATAACGGTGGAGATTTAATTAAATTTGATCAAAGTATTAAAAGGATTTGATTCAAAAATAAAGTGAAGTCTTGTGGAATTCAGAAGCTATTGGCGGGAAGAAAGATTTGTTCCAGAATTAATTAAAGACGGGATTGGCCAGTTATTTTTGAAAGCAAATCTGAAGCTTAAAAAGATATGTTTTTTTATTTAAGTGAAGCCCAATTGGTTAAGATATTTTTGCAAGAGAATCCAGCAAGATACAGCTCGAAATTAAGCTTGGAAGAGACCCTAATCTGCATCTATAAAAGGAGGCTCAAGGCAGAATACTTAGCATCGAAAATCACAAAAGAGTCATACACTTCCAAAGCAAACACTCAAGTTTTCAGTGAGGTTAATTGTGAGTTCCAGCTTTCCAGAAGCAAGCACTCGTGTTATTATCTTTCCCTTGTGTTAGATCTAAGTTGTTGAAGTAGAGTCTACAATCTGAGGGAGTTAGAAGGGGTAGCAGATTGCTTGGCAATTAGATTCAAGGCGTTGTAAATCCTTCTACAATCTGGGGTTGTCAGATTGGTAGGAGAAGACTTGACTTACGAAGTCAAGGTGTTGTATTCCTCAAGAGTCTAGGATTGTTAGACTGTTTGAGAAGACTGACTTAGGGGTCAGTGGAACTGTTGTAATTCAAGTTTTGAATTAGTGAAATCCTTCAAGGTGAAGGGACTGGGCGTAGCCTCGTTAACGGTGAACCAGTATAAAATTATGTGTTTTTATTTTTACTTTATATCCGCTACTAACTCTGTTTTATTCATACATCAAGTTTTGTTTTAAAATTGCAAAAACAGAAAAAGTATTCAAGTTAGTCAAACACAATTCAACCCCCATTCTCGTGTTTGCACCTTCAATTGGCATCAGAGCTCAGTCTCAAGGCTGAGCACTTAACAGTGTTTGAGGAAAGGTCCAAGGGTTCAACATGTCAGAAGAATTGGGAGGCAACATCAACAGACCACCACTGTTTGATGGAGAAAGGTTTGAGTATTAGAAGGACAGAATGAGAAGTTTCTTCATATCTCAAGATCCTGATTTATGGAAACTTGTAGTCAAAGGATACACTGCACCTACTGTTCTAGGAGATCCAACTAAAGAACTGGACATGGAAGATATGAAATCAGACCATACCAGATTATACAAACTTCATCACAAGTCCAGAAACATCATGATCAGTGCCATCACATTCAAGGAATTTGACATATGCACAAATAAAGAAACAACAAATAGCATATTCGACAGTCTGGTTCTGACCTATGAAGGAAGCCAGCAGGTTCAAGAAACAAGGGCTAACATACTGGTCAAACAGTATGACATGTTCAAGATGGAAGATGATGAAAACATTGATGGAATGTTCTGCAGATTCCAAACTCTGATATCTGGACTGAAGGTCTTGAAGAAAAGCTACACAACAGCAGATCATGTCAAGAAGATTCTAATATCTGATCAGCTCACTCAAGTCTCATGAAATAGAACTAGAAGCAAATGAACTAAAGAAGAAGAAGAATTTGGCCCTGAAGTCGAAACAGAAGAAAGCTGCAAGGGCAGCATCAGAATAGAGGATAGCGACATTGACTGTGATGATATGGCTTACTTAACCAAACAGATGGTTAAGATCTGGGAAAACAAAAAGAGGAGAGGCTCTAGGAAGAATCATAACAGCAAAGGAAAGGAAGAATCTGACAAGAAGAGCATCATCTGTTATGGATGCAATGAACTTGGACATATCAAGTCAAATTCAGAAAGAAAGGTTTGATGGCTGTCTGGGATGTATCAGAATCAGAAGAAGAATCATCTGATGAAGAAGAGGCAGAAACAGCAATGATGGCACACATCAGGTCTGCCTCTGGACTTCTTAAATACACGATTTCAGGAAGGAAAGCAGGCAGAAGGAAGAATGATCGAAGCAGTCATTCAAGCAAGTATGGAAGTACATCAGAGGGAGCAATTCTGGCTCTGATGGCTCATACCAACTCAAGCTCTGGATATGGCTCAGGCTCTGGAACAGAATCAGAAGATGAAGACAGTGAGGTATTTTCTGATCTCACTAGATCTGAATTAATTGAGGCTTTAAAAGACTTTTTAAATGCAAACAATAAGATGTCTTTAAAACTGAAAACTCTTAGGGAAGATAAGAAAAATCTAACCAAAGAAGTCCAAGTTTTAAAGAATCGAAATTCTAAGTATGCAACTGAAAACAAGGATTTTAAAACTGAAGTTGCAAAACTCAAATCTGAAAACCAAACTCTCAAAAGTAATATTTGTTCCATTTCCAAAACTGTTTGTGAATCTGATATGCATGAGCAATTTTTTCAAAACTTTATTTCCAATGGAATGGAAAGAAGTAAATATGCATCTATGATTTATGGAAACAGTAACACTGAAAAGAGAGGTCTTGGTTTTACAGAAATTGTTGCTGGAACTAAAAATGTTCATTCTGTTGTTCTATGTATTGTTTGTGCTAAGGAAGGTCACTCTGAATTATCTTGTCCAATGGTAAAATCTGAACAAGATCAGAGAACTGTTAAAACTAACAAACCTGGACCCGATCAGTTCTGGGTACCAAAAGATCAAATTGTCTATGTTGCAGATATTTTGAGCAACCAGAAGGAGACACCAACAATGGTGCCTGGACAATGGATGTTGGCAATGCACAAGCAGAAGAAGGTTTATGTTCCAACATCTACCAAATAGAAGCCAATTGACTCTGGTAGAAGAAGAAATGGTCAACACAATACCTATCAGAACCAGAACCATAGGAGGAACAGGAAATATCAAAGAAATCACACATATCACACGAATCATAACAGGAACTGGAACCAAAATCAAAACTGGAACCAGTATCAGAGGTACAACAACTGGAATCAGAACCAATGCTGGAACAAGAATCAGAACAGGAACTGGTACCATAACTGGAACCAGTATCAGAGGCACATGAACTGGAACCAAAATCAACATTGGAACCAGAATCAGAATCAGTACTGGAACCAGAACTAGAACCAGAACAAGCATTATCAGAAATCATCCAAATCACCAAAATCACCAAAACCATCAAGGTTATCAGAATCACTAGATTCACCAAAGTTACCAGAACCAAAACATGTTCCAGAATCATCAGAGGAACATGGTGTATCAGTCAAAGCAGAAAGAGAAGAATCAGAATCAGGAGAGTTCTTCAAACACTCTAGTGAGATTCATCAAGACTACAAACCTGGAAGGGAATTCAAATCCCCTCATCCAAACCATGTAATAATAGAACATACAGATTCAGAATCTGAAAATCAGAAGCAAGAGGATTTTCAGAGTAAAACTGAAACTGTTGACACAGAGGCTACATCTTGTTGTAAATACTATTATTGTTTGATATTTATGTTTACTGTGATAACAAGAAGCTTGATCTTAAAAATCAAAGCTAGATAAGTATTCTGCAGGTTTTCAAACTGTCAGAGGAACCAGGTGATTCACATGAATTGAACACTTCAGCAGAACAACATTCTAGTGGTTTCAAAAACAAGCAGAATTAATGGTTTGGCTGTATTGAGTTCATTTTTAAATTATTTGATTTATATTATGTTATATGACAAACTGCTTGATCTTGACAAATCAAAGCAAGATAAAGATAGTGCAGGTTCACCAGAACCAAAGGGAGCAGAAGCAGAAGAAACAGAAGTACCTGGAAAGGTAGAGGATACAAGCAAGTCAGCAACACATGACAAATCTTCAAAAGATAAATCTGATCAAGTCAGAAATAGCCAAGATAAGTCAGAAGAGAAATCTGGATATTTACCAGAATCAGAAGTTGTTACAGATTTACCAGAACCAGAAGCTGATTTATCATAATTAGAAGCTGTTACAAGCAAAAGAACTTGAAAAAGCAGAAGCTTCAAGCAAGAATACGACAAATCTTCAAATCTGAAGTAGAAGGTTGGATACTTGTAATACAAGAAGAGCTGAATGAATTTCAAAGGAATGATGTTTGGGATCTGGTATCCAGACCAAACAAAAACATTATTGGAACCAAGTGGGTGTTCAGAAATAAACTCAATGAAAAAGGTGAAGTGGTAAGGAACAAAACCAGATTAGTAGCTCAAGGATACAGTCAACAGGAAGGTATAGATTACACTGAGACTTTTGCTCCAGTGGCCAGGTTAGAAGCAATTAGAATTCTCTTATCATTTGCTGCTAATCATGATATAGTTCTGTATCAAATGGATGTTAAAAGTGCATTCTTAAATGACTATATAAGTGATGAAGTCTATGTCAAACAGCCCCCTGGATTTGAAAATTCTGATTTTCCAGACCATGTTTTTAAACTTAAGAAATCTTTATATGGTTTAAAACAAGCACCAAGGGCATGGTATGACAGACTTAGTAACTTTCTGCTTAAGAATGAATTTGATAGAGGCCAGATTGATAATACTCTATTTAGGAAATCCATTAAAAATGATATTTTAATTATTCAAGTTTATGTTAATGATATCATCTTTGGATCTACTAATGGCACTTTGTGCAAAGAGTTTTCTGACCTAATGCAGAAAGAGTTCCAAATGAGCATGATGGGAGAACTTAAGTTCTTCCTGGGAATTCAGATTCACCAAGGTAAATCAGGTATACTCATTCACCAATCTAAATATACTAAAGAACTTCTTAAAAAGTTCAAAATGAGTGAATGTAAGCCTATGGCCACCCCCATGCACCCAACCTGCTCACTTGAGAAAGATGAAACCAGCCAAAAGGTAGACCAGAAAACATACAGAGGTGTGATTGGATCCCTTCTTTATTTAACTGCTTATAAACCTGACATTTTGTTTAGTGTTTGTGTCTGTGCCCGTTTTCAAGCCGACCCTAGGGAATCCCATTTAATTGCTGTCAAACGAATTCTGAGATACCTTAAAGGAACCACCAACCTTACCCTGTTATACAAGAAAACCCCAACCTACAAACTCATAGGTTTTTGTGATTCCGACTATGCTGGAGACAAGCTGGAAAGGAAAATTACAAGCGGCAACTGCACTTTCTTAGGTGATAATTTAATCTCCTGGTCAAGCAAAAGACAAAGCACCATTGCCATGTCAACAGCTAAAGTTGAGTATATATCAGCAGCAGGATGCAGTTCACAGTTACTTTGGATGAAACATCAACTTGAAGATTACAACATCTTTGAAACCAATATCCCTTTGTTCTGTGATAACAATTCAGCCATAAACCTAACCAAGAACCCTATCTTACACTCTAGAGTCAAACACATTGAAATAAAACACCATTTCATTAGGGACCATGTTCAAAAAGGGACTTTAAGCATCCAGTTTGTGGACACTGATCATCAATGGGCTGACATCTTCACCAAAGCACTACCTGAAGATAGGTTCGAGTTCATCAAGAAGCATCTTAGCATTACCTCCATATCTTACTAGCTCAAGTAGTCATCTTAGGAGTTTTTAAGTTTCTTGTAATTTTATTTTATGTCTTTTATTTTCTGTTTTTACTTTCTGTAATGTGTAAAAAGAAAAACAAAAATACAAAAATAGTAGGACCTTTTTTTGGCTGATGACAAAAAGGGGGAGAGAAAGAGAAAAAGGAGAAATAAGTAGAAAAGGAGAGATAAAAAGAAAGGAGGAGCGAAAAAGAAAGAGATGAAAAGAGAAGGAGTTGAAAACGAGAAGAAACAGGGAGAGAGAAAATTAAAGAGAGAAAAAGAAAGAGTGAAAAGAGAAGGAGTTGAAAAGGAGAGGCAATGTGAAGAGAGAAAAGAAAGAGAGAATAAAGAAGAAGTTGAAAAGGAGAGAATAAGAGAAGAAAAGAAATAGTGAAAAGAGAAGGAGTTGAAAAGGAGAAGAAAAAGTCAATATCAGACTTAGGGGGAGAGATTGGTCTGAGGGGGAGTAATTCAAGTCTTCGGGTTACAAGCTAGCAAAATAAGTTAAGGTTTTGTCATCATAAAAAAGGGGGAGATTGTTAGAACCAAGTTGGTTCTAAGTACTTAGGATTTTGATGTTTACAATAGTACTCCATGTAATCTTATTTTGTACCTTGAATTATTACATTAAGTGCCACCAGAAGATGAAGTTTACAGAGGCAGAAGATGAAGACACCAGATAATGCATCCAGAAGGTACCAGAGGATGCATCCTGAAATTACCAGAGGATATCTTTGCTGGCCCAGATCAGAAGGAAGCAAAGTCAGAAGGAGACCTGGACCAGACCAGAAGGAAGGCTGCCAGAGGGAGACTTGATCCAGACTAGAAGGAATGATAAGTCAGACTTAGTCCAGAAGTTATTCTGACCAGAAGATGGCCTGACAGTGAAATGATAAACAACCTAGACTTGATCCAGACTTAACTAGAGGATAAATTAATGGGTCCAGAACAAGAGATTCAATCCAGATTTGACCCAGACCAGAAGATAGCATGGCTTAGGGTATGAAACTAAGTCCAGAAGAAATGATGTCCAGAATTGATCCAGACCTGATCCAGAATCAAAGGTAAAAGTCCAGATTTAAATATCCTTTGTCCAGAGTTAATTTCAATTCAATCCAGACCAAGTCCAGATCAGAGGGAAGATATTCAGATCAATGGTCCATATTTAAGTATATGTCCAGTTTTGGCCGAGATCAGAAGATCAGACCATGGCCTAGTGTTGGCCGAAATTAGAAGGTCAGAATGTGTGGTCCAGCATTAGCCGAGATTAGAGGATCACAGCAGATCAGTTTTCTAGACCAGGTTGGCCGAGATCAGAAGATCAGAAAGTGTGGTCCAGGGTTGGCCGAAATCAGAGGATCACAGCAGATCACTTAGTATGGTCCAGATGTGGACGAGAGCAGAAGATCAAAGGGTTCAGATTTTATCATGAGGATTAAAGGTGGAGATTTAATTAAATTTGATCAAAGTATTAAAAGGATTTGATTCAAAAATAAAGTGAAGTCTTGTGGAATTCAGAAGCTATTGGCGGGAAGAAAGATTTGTTCTAGAATTAATTAAAGACAGGATTGGCCAGTTATTTTTGAAAGCAAATCTGAAGCTTAAAAAGATATGTTTTTTATTTAAGTAATGCCCGATTGGTCAAGATATTTTTGCAAGAGAATCCAGCAAGATACAGCTCGAAATTAAGCTTGGAAGAGACCCTAATCTACATCTATAAAAGGAAGCTTAAGGCAGAATACTTAGCATCGAAAATCACAAAAGAGTCATACACTTCCAAAGCAAACACTCAAGTTTTCAGTGAGGTTAAGTGTGAGTTCCAGCTTTCCAGAAGCAAGCACTCGTGTCATTTTCTTTCCCTTGTGTTAGATCTTAGTTGTTGAAGTAGAGTCTACAATCTGAGGGAGTCAGAAGGGGTAGCAGATTACTTGACAATTAGATTCAAGGCGTTGTAATTCCTTCTACAATCTGGGGTTGTCAGATTGGTAGGAGAAGACTTGACTTAGGAAGTCAAGGTGCTGTATTCCTCAAGAGTCTAGGATTGTTAGACTATTTGAGAAGACTGACTTGGAGGGTCAGTGGAACTGTTGTAATTCAAGGTTTGAATTAGTGAAATCCTTCAAGGTGAAGGGATTGGACGTAGCCTCGTTAACGGTGAACCAATATAAAATTCTGTGTTTTTATTTTTACTTTATATCCGCTGCTAACTCTGTTTTATTCATACATCAAGTTTTGTTTTAAAACTGCAAAAACAGAAAAAGTATTCAAGTTAGTCAAACACAATTCAACCCCCCTTCTCGTGTTTGCACCTTCAATACATGGAATCAAAAACAACATAAGTCGACTCTAGAGTTGTGCAATGAGATCCAAACAAATTATAGAAAATCTTGCATTATGTCGAGTAACTGGGGGTTTGTATTTCTAGCATTGATAGAACATAATACTAAGTCAGTAATTCTACAAGTGTATGTAGATGTGGTGGTGGTAGACAATACTATGGACCTTCTATAGGGGTTTGTGGGTGCGATGCTGGTGGACCATAATATTGAATGTATGGTTCAGTATGTAGGTCAAGAGATGATGAAGACGATTATATGGTTTGGTGCATGGTTTGTTCTTGGGGGTTGAGTTAACATGATGATATTCTGGCAGATGAAAACGTGGATCACACAAATATTGTTCGACATAAATAAATAATTTAATGTGTTGCTTAAATCAATTCATATATTATATGATGTGGTGTAAAACACCTTCTACGAACTGACCTTGCAATACGTAATTGTCACGCTCACTCCAATGTTTAATATATTATTTCCAAACCTAGTCCCAATTATCATCAATGTCGTGACTCATGGTAGATTTTATGTCATCTTGTGGCTGTGGTAATTGTTGATAAAAGTTGAACTGAAATATGACCTTATCTTTATGATGTTTTTATTATTTTTAATATATATTTTATATATTAACTTAATATATTTTTCATTTGTTAAAAAAAAACAATATGCCAGATGTGACCTTTTGAAGAAGAAAAAAAATTTATCTTTTATATATTAATTTTAAAGTATGGTTTTTGAATTTTTTTTTTTGAAAGATGATATATGAGAAAAAAAAAATTACAAATAGATAAGACGAAAAACTTGCAGTGGAGAATGGCAGACAAACATAAATTATAAGACATCAAAGTAAACTAGTATTCAAGAAACAAAATATTCCGGATACAAATCCATAGTCAAAAAAATTAAACACATAAAGAAACACCGAAAAGGAAATGCAGGTTCTGTGGCGTATTTGAACAACAAGTTATTTTATGGATTAAATAATTTATATTTAATAATAATTTTTTATAATTGATTATTGTTAATTCATAATTGATAGACTAATTAATCTTACATAAATTCATGGTTTTTAGTTTCATATAAGTGAATTTTATTCTGTTAGTTATGACATTAAAGATAAATTAAAATTTTAAGAAATTTGTTATACTTTGATTTGAATAGGACAATAAGTTAGGACAATTTGTAATGTGTTCACTTTTATGATTGTATTCTTTTCTTTTCATTTGTAGATTTAATTTTATCATTTTATAAATAAATAAGTAAATACTTATATCTTATATGAAGATAATATTTATTTCTAAGACACGACAATTTAATTAGTTATTTATTCTTGTGCCAAAAAAACTTTATATATTTTTAAAAACTAACTCATTGTTTTTATTATAAAAATAAACCAATTAATTGTTTTGACGAGGTTCTAAACTAATTAAAGTAATTGCTACCATCCTAATGATTTTTTTTTTAAAAGTACAATATTAAACTTAACATGAGTACACACCATATTGTTCAAATTTAGATCTTAATTAAAATTTTATCAACAAATATTTCTCACTCAGGGTACAAATCTTTTAGAAATTTGAGCGAGATACGTAAATAATAGTAACCGATGCATTTAGGAGCAAACAATTATATAAATAAATTGTTAAAAAGTATCCTCTGTTTAAAACCAAAAAAAAAAATTATTCTCTCTATTTTTTTTTCATTGGTCGGAAGATCACGGAGATTAAATATTTTAATTATATCAAATTTTTTTTATCTTAATCTTTCAATTTTAAAGGGAGGAGAGCTGTGATAGTTTGAAGTTCGACTAAAAAATTAATAAAATTTGATCAAATATTATTCTAATATGGAGTTGAATTTATAATTTTTAAAAATATTTTTCTTTAACTAAAATTCATTAATCAATTAACCAATTTGAACATAATCACTCAGTTTGAGCCACTTCAATTTACATCAATTACATTTTTTTATCATAATTTTTACTTATATTATAATAATATTTTATAATAAATTTCTATATATTTTGATTTTGTATTGCATACATCAATATGATAACCAACCTCACAAAATCCATGCTATGAACGAGATCAAAGTGGGAGATAAGTTGAAATTCATATTTACCAATTTTAATCTATAAATTTGGTTAATGTAAGTAAATTGCCTTCTTTTTATCCAAAAAACTAAATTGTCTTCTTAAAGACGATTTTCATAGTGTTTCTATTTTGATCACATGAACTCTACCCTGGTTTTTGGTTGGCTGAATGCATGTTGGACATATCTAAGCTTGGTGTATGAATCATATCTCTTTTATCAAACATAATGCATTTATTTCGATTAGTAGTAAAACTTTGAAAGTTCACCATATTGCTAATTAGTTAGATAATACAAATATAAATAAATATGCCGTAATATGAAATATAGAGAGTAATAAATGTTGAAAAAGAAAGAGATAATTTATTAAAGATAAAATTATGTTCTATTTAGATAAAATGTCATAAAATTAAGGAGCAAAAACTTGAGATTATTTATTGTCTTAAACACTTCAACATCTGTTTGTGAGAGTTTATAAAAATTGTTATAATATATCTAGAAACTATTTTTAGATAATTTTCATAAACTATCATTATTTAGATAAACAATTTATTAGTAGCTTATAACATAAGTTCTTATAACATAAATATTCATGTACAATTTATTTTTACAACATAATATAAAATAAATCGATCTGTTTTTATAAATTATATAAAATAGTTTATGAAAATTAATTGCATAAATTGTTTTTATAAATTTAAATAAATCAATTTAAATATACCTTAAAACTTTAAAACCACTTATTTATCTCATTGCATTATAAACATAGCATATAAATAAACACTTGTAATATTATAAGTCTTTAAATATGCTATATGTCTCAATATCCAAAAATTTTGTTTAGTCATTTATATATATATATATAAATTTAGGTGAATTTTACAATCTACTATAAACTAATATTTAAAAATATTTAAGATATGAACAAAACTCTTAAAAATTAAGAGTTAATGACCTTGATTCTAATTAACATTCATTTAATACAAAATATATTTGTTTGACTTATCATATCAATCATAGAAATAGAGATCAATAATATGGAAGTGGTATATATTAATTTTCTTCGGTTACAAGAAGTGATTTATATTATAATTTAGGCTAAATAGCATCTCCTTTAACTAACATTTTAGTCCTTTATTTTTTTTTCTCGATTTGGTCCTTTATTTTAATTTTAAGTGACAATTTAATCCTTTATGTTTTAAAATGTTAATAATATTATCTTTTTTTTTTTACAAAAATTCATCAAAATTTTCAACCAAAACCCATAAAATTAATTATATTCTTTAATATAATACAAATTTTATCAAATTCGTAACTCAAAATTTTAAATAAATTCATATTTTTATTATTTATTAGATGGAATTTTAAAAATCAAATAAAAAATGAAAATATGAGTTTATTTGAATATTTGAGTTATGAATTTTATAAAATTTGTATTATATTAAATAATGTAATTAATTTTATGGGTTTTAGTTAAAAATTTTGATGAATTTTTTAAATTTTTGTAAA
>JBBPBO010001985.1:20119509-20206253 GCA_037974295.1 Cicer cuneatum
AAAAAAAAAAAAAAAAAAAATTAAAACGTTAGCTGAGAAATTAAGTTAAAGAATAGCTATTTAGCCTATAATTTATTTTCCTTTTATTATTCTCAAACAAACAAATTTGCAGCTTCTACTGTATCCTTCCTTCTCCGGTCTTTACACTATCTTCTATCGTTTAGGGTTTTGTTTCCCCCTTTCATTCGATTCAATTCAATACATACTTTCAACGCGAGAGCGTGGTCACGCGCCTCCCGTGCTAGGTTAGGGACAAGGGAAAAAGAGAGAGAAACACCATGGGAGGTGACAGTGCCGTTGATGATTCTGCTTCGGAATCCAAGTGCGAAGTTGAAGGTGTTAACATCAATGTTCGATGCTCCAATGGTACCAAATTTTCCGTTCAGGTTTCCCTCGATTCCACCGTTGGATCCTTCAAGGATCTCATTGCGCGTAAAAGTGATATCCCTTCCCAACAACAACGCCTCATTTACAAGGGACGTATATTGAAGGACGATCAAACGCTTCAAAGCTATGGTGATTAAATTTTCCGATCTCGATTTCCTTTATTTGTTCTATGGATATGGTTTGATGTAGTTTTATTTGTTTTTTTATGAATTTAATATATATTATAGATTCTATGGTCTGTCAGAGGATTAATATGGATTTTGATAGTTTTTGAATTGATAAATTAATGAACTGTTGGTTTGACAAATAGAATGACTTAACTCAAAATGTATAGCTTATGGTTGATTAGGATTGTGATGTGGAATATGCTTATAGTTTTAGGAGAACGGTTTATTAAGCAGTTTACAATGGAATATGTTGTGTCACATGTGAGATGTGAACTGTGGTACTTTCTATGAAGCATAGATATTGACACGGACACACGTTGACATTGACATGTCGATATCATTAATAATTTGAGAAATGAATTAATTGAATGTAATGAAGGTGTTGTGTGGGACACCGACACATGTCGGAGACTGGGACACGTCTTAAATCAGAAGTGTCGGTGCTATTGAGGTTATTTTGTCATTCATGCATCCATTTGGGAAAGATTTGGATTTTTAATATTGATGCTATTTTTTTAATTTATATCTCTGAAAACGAAGCTTGGAGAGGCTGGATAAAATTGTTTAACTACTGGTTTCGATTTGGAATATTGTTTGTGTTATTTAGGTCAAGTTCACATCACACATATTTTAGTAAACGTATATTTTTAAACCCTGCAGTGATTTTGTGGTTATTTATTTCTGTCTGTCTCTGAACTGTTATAAAATAATACTATGCATTGATGATAATCACATAGCCTTTGACTGCGTTTATTCTTTCTATTTTGTAAACTATATAGTACTCCTTTATATCTGCATTTGTATTTTATAGGTTTGGAGGCAGATCATGCTGTCCATTTGGTTCGGAGCTTTGCTCCTACAAATACAAATAGTGGGACCAACAGTAGTGGCACGAATACCACAACAAATGATTCCGGAGGCGCTGGAGCTAATGTTGGTGGGGGTTTGGGAGGGCTCGGTTTTGGAGCTTCAATGTTCCCTGGACTAGGTACCAATGGCACTGGGGGGAATGGCTTATTTGGTGACGGATTTCCAGATCTTGAACAAATGCAGCAACCATTTATTTCTAACCCAAATTTAATGAGAGAAATGATGAACACACCTGCTATGCAGAATCTAGTAAATAATCCCGAGATAGTGCGGAATCTTATAATGAACAACCCACAGATGCAAGAGCTCATGGATCGAAACCCCGAGCTAGCACACATACTTAATGATCCCAGCACTCTCCGCCAGACCCTTGAAGCTACAAGGAATCCTGAGATCATGCGTGAAATGATGAGAAATACAGACAGAGCAATGAGCAACATTGAATCTTCTCCTGAGGGATTCAACATGCTGAGGCGCATGTATGAAAATGTTCAAGAACCATTTTTAAATGCCACTACAATGGCTGGTAATACAGGAATTTCAGCGGCTCATGGTGCCCTAGCCAGGGACCAATCAACTAATCCCTCAACCACTAGTTCTGAAACAACTGCTGGTTCTCCCATACCCAATACTAACCCACTTCCTAATCCTTGGTCCTCTACAGGAAGTAAGTTTGGATGCTATTTCCTCTCCCCCTTCAGAATCCTCTAACTGAGCGCTTTTCTTAACCAGTTCTTTTATAGACATTTTTTTTTATTTCTGATTTTTATGTTTTGAGGCTAGTATTGTGACTAATGCTGCAATTGATGGGGAACGATGCAGCTGGAGCTCCCCAAAGTAACACCAGAAGATCAACCACCGTTGGTGATTCTAGGCAGCAAGCACCTACTGGCTTAGGAGGGCTTGGTTTGCCTGGCCTTGAAGGCATGCTGGGTGGTAATGGTATGCCAGATCCTGCTTTGTTGACCCAATTAATGCAAAATCCAGCCATCTCACAAATGATACAAAGTATGCTTTCCAACCCGCAAACTTTGAGTCAGGTATCTACTTACTCTGCCCTGTAAAAGTACAAGATGCAATGTGCATGTTGACCTGGTCATTCTAATATTAATTTATTTTCTAGATTCTTGGTGCTAATACTGAAAATCGGGGCATGCCTGATTTAAATTCTCTTAGAGATGTGATGCAAAATCCAGAGTTCCTTCGTTTGTTTCAATCACCTGAGACATTGCAGGTAGACAGATTTAATCTAATATATCTATTAATGAGTTTCAATGAATGTAGTATCTGAAGCTTAGGATTGGGTATATATATGTCTTTGCTATAAGTATGTGGTTTGGTACTCAGACTCTCAATTATTTAAATGTTGCTAATGTTGCTGCAGATGTTTGTATGTAGTTTCTTTGTCAAGAATACAGATACTTCTTAATATGGAAAAGTAATGGGCATACCGACCTAATTTGAACAAGCGTGTCAATATCATAGGTCAAATGGTTGAATGAAACCTTTCCTGCCCAAGTTTTTGAAAATTTACACCTTTTTTCAGCAGAAAGTTTGTTTTTCTGAAACGTGGTATATTATGATAGAGAAGTATATTGCTGCCCATGTAATTTGGTAGTTCATTGTTTTCAATTAATATACTCTCACAACCCTGTCTCACTACACAATGCAGCAACTATTGTCTTTCCAGCAATCCCTCACGTCTCAGCTTGGTCAGCAACAATCAACACGGTACGTAATGACACACAATTTTGGTCTTTCATTCTCAGATGACCTTGTGTATTCATCCTTGAAAAGACACAAGAACGCCAAATGTCTCAAGTTCTTAATAAGTAGTTGCCTTAGCTTTCTTGTATTTATTTGTTTTTAAATGATCCCTTTGCAAAAAGCCATGCATATTTATAGCTTCCTTTTTACTGTTCATGGTTTTATGAGTCTATCCTTGGAAACCAAGATTTGTCAATATCTTCCGTTAACAATTATAGAAATACCATTTATATTTTGAGAAATCTCAATTTACTATGTCATTCCAAAATCCAAAAGAAATGACCATTAAAAATCTCAATTTCTATAGTATTCATCACGTTTCAGGTATTTGGAAGTAAAATTTAAAGCTTTTTGATTCTGTGTGCTTAATTAAAAGTATTATAAAGTGAAGTGCTATTCTTCTCACTAAATCAAATGGTACTCCTTGCACGATACCTCTCGAAGTGGATTCGTAGTAGTGACTCTGATTTAAACATAAGGTTCAAATTTCTATGCATTATGGCAGTGGATAGAATTGCTTAGAGGTGTTCAGTGGTGGTTTACATTTTTGCTGGCTTATTCTGTTAGAATACAGTCTATCTGTTCTTGTTGACTTATTTTCTTTCTTTTTCTGTTAATAACTTTTCTTTTATACTAATATGGTATCTCGCTGCAGGGAACTGGGTCAAACTGGTGGAGGCACTGGTACGCTAGATAATCCCTCATTCTCTTTCATGCTGTTGTTTTAGTATTGCATTGGTATTTCAAGTTGCTTAACTATCTTAAGATTATCCATCTATACTTGAGTGAATTATAATTTTATGAATCGGCTGAACATTGAAGAATGTAATGGAGTTTTCTTCCACTTGTTCTCTGAATGAAGATATTCAGGTCTACAGGGGGTTTGGTTTTCCTGTTTAACTAAAATGAGAATTTGATTATGAATTATACTTTGGTGACTAGCTACTCAGACTTTGTAAGGCAATTCATAAATAATTGTAGGCATGCATGTTTTCTTTTCAAACCATATTTAAACTTCTTAATTATTTTTCATGTGCCATCTTTAGGAGGGTAATGTGCATTAACAATCGTTTGGCCTTGAGTGTCCTTCTGAATGAAAGGGGGAGTTGTAAATTAGGTGCAGTGTTGTTAAATGGCGGCCATGGCGTGGTGGATTTTTGGAAAACCGCCATAGGAATTTGAGAAGGAGTGTCCGCCATGGCGGTGCCATAGGCCGAAATGGCGTGTTTATATAGCAGATTTTTGGCCTTCCGCCATACGCCATCGACAACACTGATTAGGTGGTGGCTAATATGGATAGAGCAACTGTCATTTCATTGCAAGCACAAGTCGTAACATTTCTTTGAAATCATTATCAACTTGTTTTATTGGTAGGATCAGTAAACAACTTGGGGTTGGAGATGTTATCCAGCATGTTTGGTGGACTTGGAGCTGGTAGCCTAGCTGTTCCAAATACATCAAATGGTTAGCATTGTTTACTACTTTTTTCCTCAATATATTCTAGATTATGTGAATCTGATACTATTTAGGAATTAGGCTATGTTTGGATATTTAATGCATGATGGTACGAAATGGGGTTGAATGGAATGAGATGGTTTGGTGTTGAAATGAAAAAGAATAAAATAGAGTAATCATTTTATTGTTTGTTAATGATGGAATGGAAGAAAAAACTTGTTCCATCTCGTTTCTCCCAATACAAACGGGAAGAAAAGTGAGGTATTGTTTGGAATGGGATGAAATGCATGCATCCATCTTATTTCATTCTAATTTATACAATCCAAGCAGTGAAACATATTATGACTTAATTCCATTTCATTTCTACCAATGCAAATATACAAGCGGATAAGCCACAGCCTTTATATATTAAATTTTGCAACTGTCTCTTCAATTTTTTAAAAAATCCAATTAGGTTCTTGCTTATGGAGGAATCATGTAATAAGTTTCTAAAAGTAAGCTGAATTTAGGGAGCCTATTAGAAGTCTTAGGGACCAATAAAATTTGTTAATTTGGGTCCTATGTATCAAAATATCAGATTTGACCCTTTGCTTTTATAAATTTTGAACCTAGTTGGATATTTTGAATCACGAGGACCCAATTATAAATTTCCAAACATATGAAACTAATTAATAGATCTTCAAATAATGTGGGGACCTACTAATCAATCGAACCTAGATTTTGTACTGCTCTCACTGACTTTGTTGTCTTCTCAGAGCCACCAGAGCAATTGTACGCCACCCAGCTTTCGCAGCTTCAAGAGATGGGATTCTTTGACACACAAGAGAACATAAGGGCTCTTATTGCCACTTCAGGGAATGTTCATGCAGCCGTTGAACGTCTTTTGGGGAACTCTGGTCAGTAGCAGATGATTTAGCAAATTGCTTTCATGATGTTCTCTAATCCAGACTTTGGAGGTTGGTCAATATGTTCAAGTGCCTTGTTGGGTATTTAAATAAAATCAGAAATCTGTCCAAATTATAATGTTCAGAGCTGAAATGGTGTAGATTATATACATTGTTACTGTAATATCTTCCTCTACCTTCATTTGAGTTTTGATGTACATACTTATATTGAAACTAGTTTATAGTTTAAGGCTGATTATGAGAGCTTCAATATTTTCAAGTGAATTGATTTTTTATTATTCATTTGTATTTGTACTTTAATAACTCCATAATCACTGACTTGGCAGGTGAAGGGACATGAAACTAGCTGTTAAATCCCAAATGCTCGAATGTGGTGTCAACCACTTATTGATCGACTTAACTCTTTCTCTGGTCATGTTATTTTGAATTAATTTGTCGATTTTATTTTTCTTTTATTTTTCATTGGTATTTCTAAAGTACTAGTAAAGTTTCTACCCAACAATAAATAAGTTTTATCCCATTAAATTAAGATCCAAACACACATTAAGTAAATGTTTCATCGTGTAGATGAATGCTTACTTGTATGAATTAGGGTAAATAGGGATTTGACTCTTCTAAAGTGAGAAATTAGTAAAGTGAGCAACTAATGCAAATCGGTGATGATGTGGTTATTTTATGATGGTAGTTACAATTATGTAGTGAGATGGTAAAATCAAATGTTTTTCTATTAACTGTCAATGTATATTTGATTTACATGAATAGTGTATGATATTTTTTCTCTAGTGATAAATGTTACTTTTGTGCATTAGTGGAAACCCTTTTCCTTACTGCTAAATTGTAAATAGCATATCAATTGTTACAAAAATAAACAAGTATACTTTATCGAAGATTCATAATTGTGGAAATGGAAGATTAGGGATAGATACCAGGTCAATTGACAGGAGTTTATGATCTAATATACATCTACATTTACGATAGTACATTTTTTTTATATAAGATAGGCCAATGCTTTTCTAAAATTTTATTTAGTTAAAAAGATTATGTTACATGTCACTAAAAAAATTTATGTCTATTAGATTGGTTTATTTAATTAAATATAAATTAATTTTGTTACATTTATTATTGAATCATAAATTTGAATCATAAAGATATTATTATAAAATAGAACTTTTTATGTCATAAAGGTATTATTATAAATTTGAATCATAAATTTTTTTTAGGTTTATTAGGCTGGCCTACTTAAATAAATTTATAAATTATTATTTTTTAACTCATAAATTTGCCAGCATTTTCTATAATTGAAACATATTAATCTGTAACAATATTTGACGTATTTAAAGATATTATGTTAGATACTCTAAAATGTTATAATAGATATTAAAATTGAATTTAAGTTCATTGTATGATAATTTTCGTATATTTAGAAAAGCTTACATGGGGAATGATTTCAACTTTCATAAAAAATAGCGAATAGATTTTCAAACAATCTTTTAAGTATTGTGAGACTTTAAAATAAGTCAGGTCAAATCTTAACAATGAGTTTTTGAATGGTAATAAGTCAAACTCAAACATAATATTTTCAATGTTGATTAGACTCAACTCTCAAGGCTTGAAAGGCCTAACTCGGTCTAGCATATTTCGACTTATACTAAAGATTGTGAATCAAATATACAATTGTGGTTCCACTATCCACTCTTTTAAAAGATGTCTTAATATCTCGAGGAAGACCGTGATCTCTGTATAATTTAATCAACTAATAAAATTTCATAAGATTGTGATATACAACCAATTTGTTGAATTCTCCAGGGGCATAAATATGGATTCACTTGAAACTTCAATTCATCGTTAAATTATAATTTCATTTCAAAAATATTTCAAATTTATTATTCTTCATACTGACTGGAACCATCAACTATGTTTTTTCTACATTACAGGGGTCCAAAAATGCTGCCCAAGACCTTGGCTTTCTCTCTCATCAAAGTAAACTTTTGTATCTTACCTGTTGAAGTTTTTGGCATATCACAAAAAATAACAGTTTTAGGAACCATGTAATGGGACATATGATTTCTGCAAAAGTTAATTACTTGTTGATGATCTGCATCAGATCCTTCTTTCAATGTCAAATATGGGCAAGGAGTTTGACCCCAATGATCATTTGGTCTGGCAACAACTTCTGGGGGGCAATACAAAATAGTTTCTACCTCAACTGAGCTGATGTTAAAGTGTATAGATGTATTTAATATTAAATTTTCATAATTCAAAATAAATTAATAGTATTAATATGGGTAGATTTAGAAAAAGAAAAAGAAATATACATAATAATTTACATAGAGACTTATATTTCTGAACAAAAAAATTTCTTAATGAATACTTATAATTAGGAATAGAGGGTAGTTTTACAAGTACAAACTATGGTTTACTATATATTCATCTTTAAAGATCATAAATGTCTAACCACCGATACTTGAAAAATCTAACCTATATAACACCTATAACTGCTATCGGTTGTAAGTATGTCGTTACATCTCACACCTGTAGACATTTGCCTAGATTAACTATGATTTTTGATGGAAATTCCAAGTCAGTTCCTAGTATCAAGAGTTAATTTATATATGCCTTAAATTGAAAATTACAAAAATCAAATGCTTCAGGATCTACAAGAAATTTTGTCACCATATTTACATTCCAATTATATTTCATAGAACCATACACTGAGATGTTTTGTCTTTAAATACTTTTGCTGCTCTCCCGAGGAAGTTGATAGGAGATAATGGAGCGAAATTTGCATAGCAATGAAATAACCCTTCCAATGATTCCCATCAATTAATCCCCTTAAAAATTTACATGTTTTACTTGAATGGTAATACTTTGAGAACATATTTAGAGCATGTTCTTAGGAGTTTATTCAAAGCTAACAATTGAATAAAAGCATAACAACAATGAGATTAAAACATAAAATAAATATTTTATTTCTATAATCAAGAAATAAAATAGTTTAAAATCTCGTTAGTATTCATTGGTTTCTTTCACTATTAATTGATTTAAAGTATAATTGGTTTTATATTGACATATAATGAAAATGTCTCTTCCTTTGACACATCAATTGTTTTTTTTTGTTTTTTACAAAATGAAGACATTAGGGACTAAAAAGAATGAAATTTTGGGACAAAATCTAAAAATAATATGTAGAGAAATCAAATTAAACTCATATTGCAAACACACAAAAACACTATTAACCTTATTATCAAATGTTGGTGCAAAAAATAGATTATATAACAAAATTTTAAACTAATCAAAACGAATTGATGACATTTTTCCAACTATATCAACACATTTAAATGGTCATAACTACATTTTTAACACAGTTGGTTAAAACATGAAAACATAAAGATGCAAAAATAAATAGTTATAAATTGAAAATAATTAAAGAGAGCAAACCAACTGAAAAAGAACCCATGATCAAGAAAAATTAAAGATAAACATTATATATGCCATAAATTGAAAATTACAAAAAAAAATAATTTATAATATCAACTCACAAGCCCTTGAACACCACTTTTCAACTATTTGAGTGCACTCAATGTGTCCAAAATAGCATGTTTATGACGAGAAGCTTTCAAAGAAATCAATACTTGAGGTAGAGTGAACAAAAACTACTAAACTTAGTGAGATTAAAACACCTTTGTATCAAACATGTATGTATATCTAGCAGGAATAGCAACTAACGAAAAATCCAAACATCCAGATAGTAAAATACCAAAAGGCTCATCACCATCAATCTTTTTATAACACATCTATTGTATAAGTTATACTAAGTGTTTTATATAATAAAACTTTATTATAATTAACATTACCAAAGATATGTCATAAGGATGTATTCACTAGGGAGATGCTTCATCCTCATCTTTTATATTTCTAGCTTGTTCTTTACTTTTGTTTCTTTATTATCTCAAAAGAAAACAACATTGAATATGAACTAGAGAAAACAAAACGTGGCAAAGAATCCTGCCATAAAAAATCACCATAGTGAGTAATCTTTTATCATAAGACACATTGAGTGCACTCAAATAACAACATTTGACAAATATCAATATTTTAAGCCATCCACATCACACCACGTGTTAGCATTCCATTGTACTATTTAGCCATATAAAGCATACAACAAATAATATAATAATTAGGCCTTTAATTTCATAGTGAACAAGATTCTGTATCAAAAAATATTGTCATTGTGAACCATACACCTGACAATGAAAAATAATAGAGACTGATACTACCAGACAATTTCAAAACTGTTGTACTGAATCTGTCCATTTTGAATCTTCAATAATATACATTTTTAATTATATATAAAAAAAATGGCTTATATTTTAATACTGTTGTGCTTATATTTTAACGACTCATTAGTTATCGAAGAGTTGAATAGGAAAATAATATGAAATATTTGGCACTATGAAAAACACAATAGCTATTGTTATTTTGATGAGTAAACATTTTAGAGTTATATAAAATTAACTCTTTAAATATGTTTTCCATATATATTAAACGTGCAAAAAACAAATTCAATCTTCCAATGCACACGTCGCAAGTGTTGTGTTCATTAATTCTGCATGGATGATTTTCTTGAGTTTTTGAAACACAATTTGACACTGTCTCGATTTACTTCCTTCTTTTCTAAGTTTGTTTCAAGTGCAGAGGAATTTTTTTTATTCAGATGTTGTAACAAACTATGAAAATTGGCTTCATTAATATGTGAATGAGTTTAGTTACAATTTAAAATTGAATGGTGAATGAGTTTTGTATTTACTTTAGTTGTGATTATGATTCTATTTTCAGAAATAATGACAAAGCATCGTGTAATTTATGGTTTTTCTAAAATTTTATTGGATGAAAAGGCACAATTAGACTACAATTATAAATTATATTTCACATTTATGAAGTAGTTTTATAGTCGCGTCTTACAACTGTTCGCCCTAAGTTTTCTTCATTTGAAAACTGTTTTCTATTCCTATAGTTTACCCAATAATTATCAGTGTGGTCAAAGAGAGAGAAAAATTGTTGCCATATATAACATAGGTAACTTTTGCACATAAAATACTTAAAAATGTTGTTTGTACTCTTAGAGAACATATTTCACATTTCTCTCAACATTTTTCAATTGTTATTGAAAAGATAAAATATTATAGTATATAGATATATTTAATGTTAAGTTTTCATATATTAAGATAAATTAGTAATTATAATATGAGTAGATTTAAAAAAAAAAATATATATTTAATAATTTGCATATAGACTTAGGTCTTTAAAGACCATAAATGTCTAATCACCTATACTTGAAAAATCTAATACACGTATAACCGATATCGGTGGTAAGTATGTCTATACATTCCCCCAACACAGCAGAAAAAAACGGAAATGAAGGCCCAAATTCTTTGTCAAATCTTACTTCATTAAATATGAGATTCTTAATATCCGAATTCAGACGTGATCTGAGTAGTCCGATAAGGTGACGTGATTGTAAGTGGTTTAATAATTTTTGGATAAATATTAATACCATTTTAAAATTTGAATTGAATCTAACACAATTTAATATAACCGATTTATAGGATGAAAAATATCCACCACTTATAAATATTTTGTTGGATCTAATCTCATTTAATATAAAACTCCTAACCGATACCATAAAATATATATCCATACCGCAGTTAGATTACTGAAGTTATTATTATTTTCATAAAATAAATTATTATTATATCACCTTCACTCTATATCTTTTGTAATTTAATACTTTTCAATGCAATTTATAATAAAAAAAATTCGATACACAAAGATTTACTATGCAAAATTTACTATTTTTATTTTAATATAAAATTTGTTCAATCTCAAATTTTATTTTATCTTATTAGCAACTTGTCGGTATGATAGAATTAGAATTTTTTCCTCTAACTTATTATTATTAATTGTAATTTAAAATAATATTGATATTGTAAAATATAAAAATAATTTAAAGTAGTAATTTATTTTTAAATATATATTATTTTTCAATAACTTTGTTATTTTATGAAATTAAAATAGATTTAAATTAAAAAATAATTTGAAAACTAATACTATATATATATGATTTATGAATTATAAAAAATTGAAATTTAAAAATATAACGACTTCAAAATACTAATTTAAATTAATATAAATATTAATAATTAATTTAAAAAATTGGACCGTTCATTGGTTTGTGCCTAAGTTTCCAAAGAAATGTTTGATTCGATTTCGAAGATTGTAAAAATCAATGGGCAATTACGCTTTGCCATAATGTTATGTTATTTAGATAGATTAAAAATTTAGTTTTTGTATTGTTACTCATTTTAATAAACCAAAAAAAGAAATATTTATAAAAGTGATATTAGGAATGACAATGGTAGAATATGGGTCAAGTAATTGCAATGGGTAGAGTATGGGTAGGGTAGTATATTATCCGTCTCATTACTCGCAAGTGATATTAAAAATGGCAATGGATAGAGTATGGGTAGGGTAGTATAGTACCCGTCCCATTACTCGCAGTTTAAAAAAATACCGTGCCCGTGCCTTCGTGAGTATCAACTTTAATACTTGTACCTTGGTATTTAAGTGTCTCGTTTCCATTACCCACACTTTAACAAAAAATATATTAATAAATAATTAGTAATTAAATTTAAAAAATTTCCAAATATTTTAAATCCATATCATAAGTATTACAAACCAAAATATTGTCTAACTCAAAACATCCAAAATATATCATGATCCAACATTAGTACATTACTACAATAAATATCAAAACATCTGAAATAATATTTTCCGAAAGAATATTTTATGAAGTTGCAAGTCTTTGAACGGTATTCTCTGAGATATGTAAAAAATTGATATGTGTATTATATTAGTTATTTATAATTATAAAGTCACGATTAATAATATAAAAAAACTCTTAAATATAAAATCACAATTATTTACCTCTTCATCAGAATCAGATTCTTGAAAAGTTTGCAAAAGTTTATCTTTCTATTCTAAATATTGTAGTGGTCCAATGATATCAATAGTTGCTAAAACATAAAAGAAAATAAATAGTTAAACTAAACACAAATTTAATTGAATAAATACTATAGTGCAACAATTGTTACCTTGTTTTTCATGTTTTATTCAACTTTGTGAACACATAAGTGCTTCCAAAGTATCCTCATGAAGTCTAGACCGTTGAGGACTCAACAACCTACCACCAGTACTAAAAGCAGATTCTGAAGCAAATGTGAAAATTGGGATGGCCAAAATATCTTTGGCAATTTTTTGATACTTGATTCCATTTGTTTTCTATCATATAAGAATATCAAATGTATCACTCCTAGGCAATACCTTTTCCTCTAAGTATAGGTACTAAAATTTATTTTTCCAATTTTTTTAATTATTAAAATTGTACTTTTTTTTTATTAAGGGTCCAATTTTTAAGATTAGAACAGAACCTCCAAAATCTATTACTATTTACTAACATATTTTCGTGATGATTTACTTATATGTTTATTTGTCAGGAGGATTCGAAAATTATGAAATGAATGACCTAAATTCATTGATTTGTTTGGAACAAAAAGGAGAGATAGAGAGACATGAGATAGTAGAGAGTGAGAGAAATAGTAGATAGAGATTGAAACGGGAGATAGAATTACATAAGATACTAGAGAGACATATGTGTATTTACAAAAACCATGTATTTAAAAAATATTTTTTCAAACAAATATGTTTTCTTGAAAATCATTTTTATGTCCTTTATGGTAATTTTTTAGTTTAAAAAAATTATTTTTATAAAATTGTATACAAACAAGTTAAAAATTATTGTACAAAAAAAAATCATTTTTATAATAGTAAACAAACGGGAGTTAAAAAATCATATTTTAAAAAATTTCTAAAAAATAATCTCTAAATTATTTAAAATAAAAATCATTTTTATTTAAGCTCAAACAAACTTACATACTAATAATAATAATAATAATAATAATAATAATAATAATAATAATAATAATAATAATAATAATATTTTTGCAGGTCTAAGTCTAATATTAAAAACAATTTTTGTGTGCGCTCATCTATGTATTTATTCAATACCAGGTTTAAACAAGTTTTTTACTTTTACTTTTCTACTTATTTAAGTCTTAAATTTTTTACTCAATCTTAACTAGTATAACGGTTATTAGTGTTTGACTTTAATGGAGGAAGTTCAAATTCATTTAAGGACAATTGTAAAATAATTATTAATATCACTTTAATTAATAATAATTTTTTGAAATCTCCTTAAATATAGAATAATTATGTGTCCCTTTAAAAACTAATACAAAGTATACATATCTAAAACTATTCCAAGTATTAAAATAAAAGCTTATTTTCTATTTATATAAGTAGGAATTAACTTAAGGTATGTACATGTCCACACAATCAATCTAACTTTTAAAACAAACCTACCTTTTGTAAAAAAAAAAAAAAAACTACCTTAATAAAAGCAAGTGCGTTAATTGATGTACCTTCAATGTGATAACTATTTCTTAATATAAAATTAGTTCAATCACAAATTAATTGATCTTAACAATGGCGTCACAAATTAAAAGTGTGCATTAATTGAAGTATTAAATTTAAATTTTTGATCAAGTAAATCAAATTTTTAAATAGTATAAATAGAAAACAACATATTAAGTTCATCGTTTTTACTTGAATCTTGAATCCCATAACAAAGTCTCACGATGGAAACTTGTATTATTTCTCATTCTCATCAATTGTCACCAACAATATTTTTGTCTCTCATACTGATTTTATTTGTCTTGACACTCCTCGTCAAACTCTTCCTCAAATTAAATCAACAAAGCACTCATATATCTAGAAAATTTAAACTTCCTCCAGGTCCTAAACCTTGGCCTATAGTTGGTAGCATCCCTGAAATGTTGGCAAATAGGCCTACATTTAGATGGATACAAAAGATTATGAATGACCACAATACTGAAATTGCATGCATCCGTTTAGGTAACATTCATGTCATTCTAGTGAGCAGTCCTGATATTGCACGTGTATTTTTGATAAAACAAGATGCAATTTTTGCTTCAAGACCCATTAGTTGGTCCAATGAGTACATTAGTGGATTTATGGCCATAGCACTCAACCCCTTCGGAGAACAATGGAAGAAAATGAAGAAACTAATTAACAATGAAATGGTTTCCCCTCTAATGCATAAATGGCTTTACGACAAAAGGGTGAAAGAAGCTGATAACCTAGTACGTTATGTTTACAATCAATGTAATAAAAATGGTGGCCTTGTGAATGTGAGAGATGTGGCACAACAATATTCAGGGAATGTCATTAGGAGGTTGATTTTGAATAAAAGGTACTTTGGGAATGGTAGTGAAGATGGTGGACCTGGTTTAGAGGAAATAGAATATGTAGAAGGAGCTTTTACTGTGTTAGAGTACCTCTTTGCTTTCTCTGTTTCTGATTTCATGCCATGCTTAATAGGTCTTGACTTGGATGGTCATGAAAAGAAAATTAAGAAAGCTTGTAAGACCATGAAGAAATATCATGACCCCATCATTGAGGATAGAATTCAACAATGGAAGAATGGAAAAAAGATAAAGAAAGAAGACCTTCTTGATGTTCTCATCTCACTCAAAGATGTGCACAACAATTCCCTTTTAACTGAGCAAGAAATTAAGTCAAGTGTTATGGTATGCATATCTTACTCTTCTTATCATCATCTCCTTTAAACTAACTTGATTAAATAAAAATTGTCTAGGGACAGAATATTATGTTTTTATAATTCACGAATCAAATAGGAGAGAGTGATAATTTAACGATTAAATTGATAGTTTATTCATTTATTAACGTGTTTTGTGTGAATTTATAATTTATTTAAATTTTTATAACAAAATATTGTTATATTATTTCGAAAATGTGTTTCTACAATCTAAAGTTTTTTTTTTGTCAAGTAGCTTAACTAGTAGCTACATTCACACACGTTAATAATTAAGAAGTGGAGAACCTCATATTCAAATTGAACCACTATATATTGATATCCTTACAGTTGTCAACTGAATTGTGCTTACGAGACACAACCTAAGTTTTAATTGACAAGTTAAGCTATTAAAAATTTGATATTGGTATATTATTGTCTTGAAAATGATTTTGGAGACAAATTTTATAGGAGTTGACAATAGCAGCCATTGATAATCCATCAAATGCGGTTGAATGGGGACTTGCTGAAATGATCAATCAACCCGAGCTACTTAAAAAAGCTATAGAAGAATTAGATAGTATAGTTGGAAAAGAAAGGTTAGTGCAAGAATTTGATTTTCCCAAACTAAACTATGTGAAGGCTTGTGCTAAAGAAGCTTTTCGACTTCACCCGATTTGTGATTTCCTTATTCCCCATGTTGCGATGAAAGACACGGTGGTTGCTAATTACTTTATCCCAAAAGATAGCCAAGTGATATTAAGGAGACAAGGAATTGGCCTAAACCCTAGAGTTTGGGAAGAACCACTCAAGTTCAAACCTGAAAGACATCTTAAGAAAAATGGTTCTAATTTGAGTTTGGCAAATCCAAGTTTGGACTCGATAACATTTAGCACTGGAAGGCGCGGGTGTTCAGGACTTATGCTTGGAACTTCAATGATTGTTATGCTATTTGCAAGGTTGGTCCATGGATTCACTTGGAGTGTGCCACCCAATCAGTCTAGCATTGACCTCTCAGAATCTCATGGAGGAACCACCAAAGCTAAGCCACTTATGGCATTGGCAGAGCCAAGGTTACTACTAGATGCTTATCGCTCATATTAAATGTACATTTGAATTGATGAGAGTTTAGCATAATCATAATGTGCCACTGTAATTTTTGCAAAATTAAACTACACTTTAAAACTTCAACAAAATCAGAATGTCATCATGATTTTGTCAAATTTATTGTAATTCTAAACATCCAATAAATTAATGATCTCATAGGTTCGTGTTTAAAGAAATACACTAAACTTTTACGTGCATTTTGAATAAAATGTTTATAAGTCCAGTAGTTTTAATAATAAAATACAAGATTTGGTTGAAATAAAAAATAAGTTTTGTTTGTTGATTTTACCTGTAAGGCAGTTTTGTTAAGCACCGCCTATAATTTATAAATAATACAACAATAATTGAATTACATTCTTATTATAATTTGTGTTGGATGTGTTAGAGAGAGAGAGCAAAACAATAGCTTAATGTTTCGGTAGTCGTTGATTTGTTACAAGACATACAAATAGATTAATGTTTCTTTACTAAGTTTCAATAAAGGATAAACAATAGCTTCACTTTCGATAGTCGTTGATTTGGTTTCAAAAAGAATAATACAAAAAAAAGTATAAAGATAGCCAAATTAGAAAGGGAAAAGCAAAGCCGTTAGGTGTGCAAATGAGAAAGGTTAATTTTGTATTGTGCATGCAAAAGATTGACTCTCCATTTACATTTTCCTTTTTTCAAAAAAAAAAAAAATACTAAATATAACAAATAAAAGTGAGAGAATAATAAATTAATAAGAGAAGATATTATTAAAAAAAGTAAATTAAAGTTGTATTAAAAATTAAAAGTGACCGTCATTTTAAAACAAATAATTTTTGTAAATATGACAATTATTTTATAATAGAATAAATAGATTTTTTTAAAGATCATTAGAAAGAACATTTGTTAAAGAAAATAAAAAAAAGTATGAGTGAAAAATTTAAATTGTTACAATTCAAAATATTAAATTTATAACTTTCAAGATTTCATTTATATATTTATATTTTTAATAAATGTTCTAAAAAGACTAATTAGTATCTCCTTTTTTCTAATGCTAATAGCTTTGTAGAGCGGGTTCCAGAGGCAAGGAGTTAAGTACCAACTTTTTTTTTCTTTCAATTTTGCTATCTACATCTCTGTTTTGCTATCCACGCCCTATTAATTGTTCATAAAATTGAAATGCTCAAAAAGCTTTGTCACTATTTGCCTCATTCTTAAACCTTATTTTTTTTAATCTTTCTCTCTTCATCACCATTACTCACCTCCTAATATTTCACATCCATATTACATATTCATAACTCACCCCCTCAATCATAACTTATATCCCATAAGTCTCCTCTTTATATTGTGGTTAAAACCACCAACAAGATACGTTTATTGATATGCGTTGGAGTTTGTATTTTTTCTTTCAAAATTTTTAAATTTTACATGATATGAGTTCACGTATGTCGTAAATAATACATTTTACGTAAACTTAAATCATGTATGCTTATGTGATATGTTTTCGTAATGCAATTTAAGAAATTACAGGAGGTATGCAAATACAGTTAACGTACACTTACGTGAATTGAGTTCACATCGTTTGCATAAATTTAGTTCATGTAGGGTAGGTTAACTCAAATCACGTAAACAATATTTCTAAATTTTTTATATGTTCTTATTTGATGCAGATAAATGGACCAAGGAGAAGACAATAGTGATGAAATGTATGATAGTTTGGAACTTGATTTTGACGCAATGAATGATGGCGTTGAACCTGAAATTGATGACACTGTGAATGATGGTGTTGAACCTATTATGGTGGATTTGACTGATGTGTTTGCCACCGGTATGATGTTTGATACGCGATGTGATTTATTTGAGATAAGCTAGAAATATTGGAAGGGAAAATAGAACTGTCGTTGTGAAAGAAGCAACAAATATAGACCTTGGAAGAATCATAAACCTGTGAGGAGTACCTGGACTAAAAAATGTGAATGTCCATTTAGATTGAGAGGAACACTGAGAAGTGTTGGCGATGGGTGGTATTTTGATGTAGCATGTGGTCTCTATAACTACAAGTTGGCCAAAAAATTCATTGGTCATTATTTCTTACGCCGATTGTCTAATGAAGAGAAAGATCTACTTGGTGATATGACAAAGAATATGGTCAAACCAAGAAACATATAGATGAAATTAAATGATCATAATGTTGAAAGTTTAACGACAGTTAAACAAATTTACAATGCACGTCAAGCATATCGTTCATCACTTAGAGGTAAAAGAATTGATATGTAACATCTAATGACATTGATGGAACGCGATAAATACGTGTATCAATATAGAAAAGTAGATTGATAATAAATTTTATTTATATATAAAATACTTTAATCAACACTAAAATTGGTTTTTGTTTTGCTCTGTCAGGTAGTAGGTCCAGTGGTCTCCGATCAATTTAAAGTAGTTGGTAGTCTACAAAAAGAACTTAAGCTTGTGAATGTGTCGCGGCCTAAATTTCGATTGTTTCTCGAATTCAATGGAGGCGCCACCAAAGTTTATTTAAAATAGGGAAAACATTGGGAAACCCTTAAAAAGAAAAAAAATGGTCTTTGAAACCAAAATTTGAGTTCGGGAGTCGATTATGCGTAGGGAAGGTATTAGCACCCTACGACATCCGTTAAAATACGGTTACCTATAATTAATTGTGCAAAATTAGTATTAATTTAAATATATTTATTTCTCTTTATTATTAAATATGAATATCAATTATTTATTTTTAATGTGATGTTGAAATAAATACATGTTTAAAGAAAAGAGGAACAAAAAAAGAATTTTTTTGTTAATGTGCTTGACAAGAGTGTGATCTTGCTCCTACGGTTCTCCCATTGCGATGGAGAAATCAAAGCTACGTAGTTCTTGGATAGAAAATGAGGATGTCTTGATTGCTTTTAAATAAATCGTGTTTAGTTATTAAAAAGGTTAATTTTGACAAAAATAAAAACGAGTTTGCTTGATTTGAATAATTATTTTAAAATGTGAATTTTAAGACAATCAAGTTGTACAACTCGTGTCTCAAAACTCAAGGAGTAAAAGGATGTTTCATCCAGTTAATCCGTTTAAACATATTTTTATTATTCTCGATTTTAAAATTGAGTCTTAAAGCCACGAATTAGTACAACTTGTGTCTTAACAACTCAAAGATTAAAAAGATGTCACATCTAATTAATCTAATATTTAAAAAAAGTTAATTTTAGATTCATTTATTTTCTTTTTAAAAATAAATTTTTTTAAAAACTATCGGGTTGTATAGTTAATATTTAATAATGATTTTTACTTATTAATTCGTTTATAAATTTTAATTTATTAGTTTATATGTGAAGATGAGATTTAAAAAAGAAAAATAAAAATATTCCAATTAACTAATTTTTAATGCAATACTTATTTAATGGAGTCGCCACCAAAGTTTATTTAAAATAGGGAAAACATTGGGAAACCCTTAAAAAGAAAAAAAATGGTCTTTGAAACCAAAATTTGAGTTCGGGAGTCGATTATGCGTAGGGAAGGTATTAACACCCTACGACATCCGTTAAAATACGGTTACCTATAATTAATTATGCAACATTAGTATTAACTTAAATATATTTATTTCTCTTTATTATTAAATATGAATATCAATTATTTATTTTTAATGTGATGTTGAAATAAATACGTGTTTAAAGAAAAGAGGAATACAAAAAGAAATTTTTTGTTAATGTGCTTGACAAGAGTGTGATCTTGCTCCTACGTATCTCTCGGTGCGATGGAGAAATCAAAATTACGTAGTTCTTGGATAGAAAATGAGGATGTCTTAGTAAAAGGATGTTTCATCCAGTTAATCCGTTTAAAAATATTTTTATTATTTTCGATTTTAAAATTGAGTCTTAAAGCCACGAAGTAGTACAACTTGTGTCTTAACAACTCAAATATTAAAAAGATGTCACATCTAATTAATCTAATATTTAAAAGAAGTTAATTTTAAATTCATTTATTTTCTTTTTAAAAATAAGTTTTTTTAAAAACTATCGGATTGTATAGTTAATATTTAATAATGATTTTTATTTATTAATTCGTTTATAAATTTTAATTTATTAGTTTATATGTGAAGATGAGATTTAAAAAATAAAAATAAAAATATTCCAATTAACTAATTTTTAATGCAATACTTATTATTTTTTATTTTATTTTATAGAATTTGGTATTGAACTAATAAATAAATTAAATTCAAATTTTTAGAAAGAGTATAACTGTAGTTTTAAAAAACAAAAAAAAGGTTTCATTGTTAAAGTTAAATTACAAAAAAAAAAAAAACTAGAGGATATTATCAAAAGGTACTAGTAGTGGTTACATCAATAGGATGAATAGACATAGCATGCAGAAAATAGAGGAAGCATGGCTGGAACACAGGTACAGTAGGAGAATAGCAAACAGAATAAGAGCAAGGCCCAACACATTTAATTTCATGGCAAACATAATAGAAAGAACAGAAAAGATAACCGTAAAAGAAAAAAAAAAGAACAAAAAGGGAAGAGAAGAGATTTAAATAGAGAAATAGGAGGATTGAAAGGGAGAAAGAGATTGAGAGAAAGAAAACAAAACATTGAGAGAAAGAAAAAATAGATCGAGAGGGTGAGCAAGGCAGCAAAAAATAAGGTTTTTTTGGCGACACCATCGTTAGAGGTTTGAGTTTTTAGTCTTATATTTTCTACTCTTTTCTTCATAACTTATTTTTGTTTATACTCCCACAAATCAACATAATTTTTGTATAACAACAACAAGTTTCATTTTTCACTCATAATTCACTTTATATATTACATTTGAATAACAAATACTGTAGAGTAAAGATGAAAGAAATATCTTAATTTTTTTTTTCTGTTTGCTTTTCCTTCCTAATGATCTGTTTGTTTTGGTATCAGATTTTTTCTCTTTGATTTATTGTTTCTCTTCTACTCCTTACTCTCTCTATTTTTTTTTTTTTTTGATTTTTTTAGTGATTAGAAAATCTCCTCCCATTTAGTAATTTTTTGTTCTCAATTTATAGCACTAAGTGATTAGTCCAAGTATTTATGATGTAAAACCGGGTCCTGGATATTTCATTGTTTTAGCTCAAAAATTAAGCAACTTCAAACATTTAAGGAAATAGGTGGCTAACCTTTTTGATTAAGTGTTTAAATGGTGAAAATAATACCTTTATTAAGATAAAAACAAAAATAAAATAAAAAATAAAGAGAACTTCCAACATTTAAGGAAATAGGTGGCTAGCCTTTTTGATTAAATGTTTAAATGGTGAAAATAATACCTTCATTAAGATAAAAACAAAAATAAAATAAAAAATAAAGAGTAAGCATGGTTGTAATGAGAGAGCATGATTGTGGCAATAGGAAAGAAGAAAAAATGGAAAAAGAAAGTGCAGTAAATAAACCCTTCTATTTTTTTTATAATTATTTTAATTAATTTTTTTATTTTATGTGGTAATTGTAATATAACAGAAACACATATAAATTCAAAATTGGACCAAATTTAAAAACTTTTTTTTTATTTAATAATAATAATAAGTGCAAAATATTTTTATTATTATTTTTTTAAAAATATTTTTAATTAGTCGGACAAAATTGAGGTACTGTAGCTTGCTCCTATTTAATTGTATTTACTAGAGAATATGAATATTATCATATATATATTATTGTTGTAAAAGGTAATTAAATATAAGAACCTAAATTTTGTCTAAATAAGTTGTAAATAAGTTGTGAAAACAAATTAAATCCGAATGATCATCTTCGAATTACCAATGCGTAGATGGACCAAAATTAAAGAATGATCATTTTCCGATTGGTTACCGATGCGTAGATCGACAAAAATTAAAGAACGATCGTCTTCGGATTGGTTACCGATACGTAGATCGATAAGAATTAAAAAATGACCGTCTTCGGATTGGTTAACGATGCGTAGATCGAGAATTAAAGAATGATCGTCTTCGGATTGGTTACCGATGCGTAGATCAATAAGAATTAAAGAATGACCATGTTCGGATTTGTTAACGATGCATAGATCTACAAGAATTAAAGAATGATGGTCTTCAGATTTGTTACCGATGCGTAGATCGACAAGAATTAAAGAATGATCGTCTTCGGATTGGTTACTGATGCGTAGATCGACAAGAATTAAAGAATGACCGCCTTCGGATTGGTTACCGATGCGTAGATCGACAAGAATTAAAGAATGACAGTCTTCGGATTTGTTACCGATGCGTAGATCGACAAGAATAAAAGAATGATCATAAAAAAATGTAAACCACGGGCAACACATAGATTTTTTGTTTAGAGAATATATTTATGATAATCGTAACAAAAAAATGCATAATGTATAATGAGTAATGTAACACAAAGACTGTTGAGTATAAATATTAAATATGCATTATTCACTCATTATGCATTGCAAAAGGTTGTTGAGTGAATGAAGATGCATAGGTCATGCCTGAGTAGGTGAAAAAATATGAATGTAAAATGCATGAATCATGTGTTTTACAATGTAGATAAAATCTTTGTTCATTTTTTAATTACTCGATACTTATATGATCTTGTGCACCCACAAGATTCAATGGATGAATAAAGATAACAACCGTTTTTTGTATGATGACTCTATACATCTCGTATGACTTTTTTTTATAGGCAAAACAAAGTACATTGTCTAAAATGACTGCCCTTTTTTTTTGTGTTGACATCTCCATACATGTTAAGAATCTATCAAGTTTCCGTGTATATATTTTCAAATATCAAAATAATTGAAATATTTTTTGTTTACATCTACTTCAAATTCCAATATTTATTATCATAAAATAACATTTTCTTTTAAAAATGCTAGAACAAACAACCATGAGACTGAATTAGCTTAGGGAATGGACGATAAAAGAAAAAGAAAAAAGGTAATGTACAACATCGAAAGACAATATTGAAAAAAGTACATTTACTATATTGGGAACAAAAATAATTGAGGTAGGGGTTACAATGTAGGGATGAGTGTGTTCATGTTTAGTTGAAGGGATAACAAACGCTAATCATTTTTGTAATTTAGGACTCCTGTTGATCAGCACCCAAGAATAATAACTGCCCCAGTTTAAACTGCTTGATTCTCTTTATTCCCTTTTTTTTTTATATATTCCTAACTTTTGCATAGATCGCTCTTTCAAGTTTTCAATCTATCGGGATGCTCTAACTTTTGCCTACGTCGCCTTTTGAGGTTTTCGACCTAGCGAGCCTATATTTTTCCAAGCATAATATTTTTTGACTGCGTCTGAGTTTACTGGAAGTGGAAGTTCTTCTCCATCCATTTCTGCGAGTATAAGAGCTCCCCCAGAGAAAGATTATTTCACCACATATGGTCCCTCGTAATTCGGGGTCCATTTTCCACGAGAATCCTTTTTTATGGGCAATATTTTCTTTAACACCAAGTCTCCTTCTTGAAACTCTCGAGGACAAACTTTTTTCTCGTAGGCCTTTTTAAGTCTTTTTTGATACAATTGACCATGACACAGAGCTATCATTCTTTCTTCTTCAATGAGATTCAATTGGTCAAATCATGATTGAACCCACTCTGCCTCTTCCAGATTTGTTTCCATCAAGACCTTCTATGGGGAGTACCGCTTCCATTCCATACACCAATGAGAAAGGAGTTGCCCCTGTTGAGGTACGAACAGACGTTCTATGGCCATGTAATGCAAAGGGGAGCATTTCATGCCAATCCTTGTATGTTTCTACCATCTTTTGTATGATTTTCTTGATATTCTTATTTGCCACTTCTACAGCTGCATTCATTTTCGGCCGATAAGGCGAAGAATTATGGTGCTGAATTTTGAAACTATCACACAACTCCTTCATGATTTTGTTGTTCAGATTGGTCGCATTATCCGTGATAATCTTATTTGGCATCCCATATCGACAAATGAGTTCTCTCTTGATGAATCTGACCACTACGCTCCTCGTCACGTTGGCATAAGAAGCAGCTTCAACCTATTTTGTGAAATAATCAATAGCTACTAGGATAAATCGGTGCCCATTTCAAGCCTTAGGTTCGATGAGCTCAATAACATCCATCCCCCACATTGAAAATGGTCAATGTGATGTTAAGACATTCAAAGAGGTTGGCGGTACATGTATTTTATCAGCATAGATTTGACATTTATGACATTTCTTTACATAACTAAAACAATCAGACTCCATGGTCAACCAATAGTAGCCAACCCTTAAGATTTTTCTTGCCATTGCGTGCCCATTTGCATGAGTTCCAAAAGAACCTTCATGGACCTCTTGAATGATTTTCTCTGCTTCCGTTTTATCCACACATCTAAGGAGAACCATGTCATGGTTTCGCTTATAAAGCACGTCACCATTTAAGAAAAAGTTCATTGACAACCTCCTCAAAGCCCTCTTGTCATTTTCCGAAATGCCCAATGGATATTCCCTATTCTTAACATAAGATTTGATATCGTAAAACCATGGCTTGCCATCGGGCTCTTCTTCTATTGATAAGCAATATGTTGGCTTATCCTTTTGTTGAATTTTTAGGACCGGCACATCCTGATCGATGCTTATTTTGAACATTGATGACAATGTGGCCAAGGCGTCAGCCAATTGGTTTCCTTCTCGAGGAATTTCGTGAAAAGTGATCTTCTCGAAGTATTATGTCAACTCTTTGATGTGCGTGTGATACGAAACCAATTTGGAGTCTCGAGTTTCCCATTCTCCTTTTGTTTGGTGGATGACCAATGATGAGTCTGCATATACCTCAAGAACCTTTACCTTTGATTCAATGGCTGCTTTAATGCCCATGGCACATGCCTCGTATTCTGCAATATTGTTTGTGCAATCAAAACACAATCTAGCCGTAAATGGAGTGAATTGGTTCTTTGGGGAAATCAAAATGGCTCCAATTCCATGCCCTAATGCATTAGAAGCACCATCAAACATCAACGTCCATTTTTCTTTATCATATGATTCAGTCTCTTCAAATAAAGTCATTATGTCTTCATCGGGGAATTCACACTGCATTGATTGATACAGGCTGTTGGGCCAAGTACTCTGCTAGTGCCCTTCCTTTGATAGCCTTTTGTGTAACATACACTAAATCGTATTCTGATAACAACATCTGCCAGCGGTCAATCCTTCTAGTAAGAGCAGGTTTCTCAAAGATGTACTTAATTGGGTCCATTTTAGACACCAACCAAGTTGTATGACATAACATGTATTGCCTTAGCTGATGAGCAGCCCATGCTAGTGCACAACATGTTCGTTCAAGCAGTGAATATCTTGTTTCGCAACTAGTGAACTTTTTGCTCAAATAATAAATAGCATGCTCTTTCTTACCAGATTCATCGTGTTGCCCCAGCACATAACCCATTGGCCCATCAAGTACTGTTAAGTACATAATAAGTGGTTTTCCAGGAACTGGAGGTACCAGGATTGGAGGTTTTAACAAGTATTGTTTAATCTTCTCGAAAGCTTTTTGACAATTCTCATTCCATTCAACCTTTTGGTCTTTGTGCAGCAACTTGAAAATTGGCTCGCATGTTGCAATTAGATTTGATATGAATCTGGCAATGTAATTCAATCTCCCCAAAAATCCACGGACTTCTTTTTCCGTGCGTGGAGCTGGCATTTCTTGTATTGCTCTTACTTTATCTAGGTCCACCTCTATCCTTTTTTGACTAACAATAAACCCAAGTAACTTGCCTGATCTCATGCCAAAAGTGCATTTAGCAGGGTTTAAACAAAGTCTGAACTTCCTTAGTCGCACAAATAACTTTTGAAGGTTAACCACGTGGTCTTCTTCGGTCCGGGATTTTGCAATCATATCGTCCACATAAACCTCTATCTCCTTATGCATCATGTCATGAAACAATGTCACCATTGCTCTTTGATAGGTTGCCCTAGCATTCTTGAATCCAAATGGCATCACTTTATAACAAAAGGTTCCTCATTGTGTGATAAATGTGGTTTTCTCCATATCCTCGGGAGCCATCTTGATTTGATTGTATCCTGAAAAACCATCCATGAAGGAAAAAAGAGAATATTGAGCAGTGCTATCTACTAGGACATCAATATGAGGCAAAGGAAAATCGTCTTTAGGGCTTGCTTTATTTAAATCCTGATAATCAACGCACATTCGAACATTTCCATCCTTTTTTGGAATTGGGACAATATTAGCCACCCATTGAGGATATTTTGCTACTGCTAAGAAACCAGCATCAAATTGCTTTTTGACCTCTTCTCTAATTTTAAGTGACATATCAGGCCTCATCCTCCTCAATTTTTGTTTAATTGGAGTACATTCAGGCTTGAGTGGTAGCTTGTGTTCAACTATGTTAGTATCTAGCCCAGGCATATCTTGATATGACCATGCAAAGACATCCACATAGTCAAATAAAAGTTTAACCAACTTTTCTCGTTCACTTCCTTTTATAGACATACCAATTTTAATTTCTTTCTTATCACATTCAGTCCCCAAATTGATCACCTCAATAGGTTCTTGATGGGATTGGATTATCTTAGCTTCCTGTTCCATTAACCATTCTAGTTCTGGGGGAGGCTCAAAATTGTCTTCACAATCCTCATCAGCGTGATTAATTGGGAGTTCAAAATTACAAGAAGGGGTTCTAGCATTGCTATTTTCAACGTATTCATTTTCGACTTTGCATTATTAAAATTAAGAAAAAAGGAAAAAAGAAAATATGAATAAAGATTGTAACTTTAAGAAGAAAAGGAAAAGAAACGGTTGGATAATTCTAAAATGCATTTATTGATAATAAGTACGGAATTGAAATATATGCGCCTTAATTAATTATCCTTATAGCCTTAGGCATAGCAAAAATAGTTGAAATACATAATTACTTTGAGCATGAATTAACAAACACGAGAAACTCAATGATCTTCCAATTGTTGAGGATAGTATTCGGAAGACAAGGGTACACTAATTTGAGGGTATCATCACCAACATGCTCTTCCTCCACCACAGCCACCTGGTCAGCATAAATTATTCCGGCGCTTTGAAAGGTTTGACGAATGTCACAAATGGGAATCTTCTGTGAATGGTTTTCTAGACGAGCCATCTTGCTTTCCTTTTTTTCTTTCATTGCCTTTTCTTTATCAACTTTGGTAGGTACATATCCCAACCCGTATCGATCATTCTTTTCTGGTATATCTAACAATTTCCCCAACTTAGCAAAAACTCCTCCTTCCAACATGGATTTGGTAGACTTCAATGATGTGGTAGATAATTTTGGTTCTTTTAAGTGAGATCCTTCACCCATGAAGACAACATTGGCGATTTCTAATACTTGAAAGGAGGTTTCTATGGCTTCCTCTGTATAGCCTGTAGAAGATAGATGGCTCACTATCATATCTTCTTCCCCATATATTATTACTAGCTTATTGTTCACTATAAACTTTAGCTTTTGGTGGAGAGTGGATGTCACCGCTCCAGCAGCATGAATCTACGGTCTCCCTAAAAGACAACTGTACGCTCGTTTAATATCCATCACTTGGAAGGTTATCTCAAAGTTATGGGGTCCAACTTGAATCAGTAGGTCAATCTCGCCGATAACTTGTCTCTTGGACCCATCAAACGCTTTCACCACCATAGCACTATGCTTCATACATGCTCCATCAACCAACAGTTTTGAGAGTGTCGCTTTCGGCATGACATTTAATGATGAACCATTATCAACTAGCACTCGTGCCAGGATATGTTCATGACATCTCACAGAGATATGTCGTGCTTTATTATGCCTTGTCCCTTCATATGGTAATTCACCATCTCTAAAACTCAAACAATTATTAGTGGTGATATTACCGACAACTCCATCAAACTGGTCAACCGTGATATTATGAGTAACATGGGCCTCATTTAAAACTTTCATCAGTGCCCTTCTATGTGATTTAGAGTTTAATAACAAAGAAAGAACATATATCTTGGAAGGGGTATGATTTAGCTGGTCCACCACCTTATATTCACTTTGCTTGATAAACTTCAAAAATTCTTTAGCTTCTTCTTCAAGCACCATCTTTTTGCTAGTCTTTGGCCCTTTTATAGCATGATTCACAGCTTCTTTACCTTTTTCCTCACGGTCCTCTTTTTTCCTAGGTTGTTCGGGGGTGTATACTCGACCACCTGAGTCATCCCACCAACTCCTGAAATGTTGGTGACATCAATTTCCTTAGGTTCACAGCTATCACCTAATTGATGATTGGACAAATGAGACGTGACTTCATAATTCCATGGTACTGCCTTCGTATTTCCATAAGGAAAAGGGGTTGGTGCCTGAACAATTGTTGGATATGGACCATTTGGAGTTGCCATAAGTTTTTCTTTCCGATAGAGGATTTCCAATGGTCTTGGGAAAGATCTATTATTCTCCACGCACGGCTCTATGGTCAGCACATGATCATCTTTTGCACAACCTACATCATTGTCAATCGTCTCAATCAAGTTTAACTCATCAAAGATCATTTTCATTGGGATTTTCACATGTTCCATACTCTTAATTGCATATTGGTCTACCGCATCTTCAATGACGTTGATAGAGGAATTTTCGTGGCCCGACAAGGGATTACTCCCCACATTGGGACTGTCTTCCTTGAAGGTAAACCGTTTTGTATTAATCAATTCTTGCACTTTAGATTTTAGTGCTTGGCAATCTTTGACAAAATGTCCTACAGCTCTTGTGTAACACCCCGAGTTTAAAACACAGCGCGGGTGCATTTTTTTTTATTTTTTTGAAATTAATAATTAAAATAAATTTTCCCAAATTTATTTCAAAAGAATTAAAATAAACTCCTTCGTAAAATAGTACGTTATAGATTAATCGAAGAACGTAAACCAAATACTTCATCAGGATAATCACTAAGTACTTATCTTGGAAATTAGTTTTTAAAACATTAATACATCCCAAAATATCATTGTCATAATACATCAACAGTAAATATCAGAGTACATGGTTCAGCGGAAAATAGTACAGAATTTCAAAAATAAGACAAATTACAATTTCAACCCAAAACCTAATATAATAAGTCTAACTGATCATGCGCTGAAGCTGCAGTAACACGGATTCCCTCCGCATCCCACGCAAGTCTCCTCTGACTCTGCAGCTCGCTTCAACGTAACCTCCTCCTCTTCCTCATCGTAGAGAGAAAGGTCGGTCTCCTCCGAAGTCAAGTCAATACACACTCGAGGCCGCTTTGGCGATGCTGGAATCTCGTAGCAGTCATCGAAAATCCTAGATGGACCCGGAATCTCAGTCGCTACTGGTCTCAGCTCTTCACGCTTCTCTACCGCATCAGACTCATGTATCTCTCTTACAATCTCAGGATTGGGAGTCACCACTCCTACAGTGGCCTCCGCCTCAACCCCTTCAGTAGGCTCCTCAGCATCGTCAAACACTCCGTGCGCCTCTAACACCAGGCGAGAAGGTACGGAGAAATCTATGCTCGCGTGAGTACGCTCTACGAAGTCTTCCACACCATCCGTCCTACTAGTCCGCTCTAGCCACCCCGTATAGGTCGCTCTGCTTGAGAGGGGGTCAAAAGCCCAAGCAGTGCGCGAGTAGCGGTCAAGGAAATTCAACGACGTTTTCGTCGTTCGGGTTCCCACGGGCGGCGTGGGTTTGGGAGGCATTTGAGGGCAAAACCCAAAGTCCACAATATAAAGCAAGGGGTCACCGACCGAAAATAACAGATATAACATAGCATATATTGTACAACAACATGTATAATCATGGTATAACATATGATGATGAGGAAATAATCATGCTCATTTGAAAATCTATGACTTTCATGCCTTTTCAAAACAGCAGTTAATGATTATGAAGTATGCGGTAAATACAAACACACATCAACAAAACACAATCATCAGTTCAGAATTTCAGATTCTGGACAGCAATCACACACATTAATCTCCAACATTCATCATATAAATAATCACGACACAACGGTCAAAACCCTCAATGTAATGCATATATGCTCATGCATAATTTTCTTGGAATCACCAAGGTGCAGTCGCTCACAACCCAGCACAATTTAACGGCCCTCATGACCAGGGTGCAATCGCTCACAGATCAGCACCAGTGCAGACGCTCACAGTCCAACACATCGTGCAGTCGCTCACAGACCAGCACGTTTGACATAAACCAAGGTACAATCGCTCACAGATCAGTACCTAGTGCAGTCTCTCACAGACCAGCACTCGTGCAATCGCTCACAGATCAACACGTGGTTGCGCATTTCAGGGTACAGACGCTCACAGTCCAGTACCAGTGCAGTCGCTCACAGACCAACACTTATATACCAAGGTACAATCGCTCACAGATCAGTACCTAGTGCACTCGTGCAATCGCTCACAGATCAGCACGTGGTTGCGCGTTACTCTGTGGCCCATCGCGGGTACCACTTGACTATGCAATGCATGAATATGCAGTGTTTCACTTCTCTAGAAACAGAATGCAAAATCAGAAAATTCATGCTCTTCATCATGTTTAAATATTTCAGCACAGTCAGAAATAACAACATCACAATCATGATTAAACAGTCCATTAATCATGCTCATTTGAAAATTTAGGACTTCCATGCCTTTTCAAAACAGCAGTTAATGATTATGAAGTATGCGGTAAGTACAAATACACGTCAACAAAACACAATCATTAATTCAAAATTTCATATTCTGGACAGCACTCACACACATTAATTTCCAACATTCATCATATAAACAATCGTGACACACCGGTCAAATCCCTCAATGTAATGCATATATGCTTATGCATAATTTTCTTGGAATCACCAAGGTGCAGTCGCTCACAGACCAGCACAAATTAACGACCCTCATGACCAGGGTGCAATCGCTCACAGATCAGCACCAGTGCCGATGCTCACAGTCCAGCACATCGTGCAGTCGCTCACAGACCAGCACGTTTGACATAAACCAAGGTACAATCGCTCACAGACCAGTACCTAATGCAGTCGCTCACAGACCAGCACTCGTGCAATCGCTCACAGATCAGCACATGGTTGCGCATTTCAGGGTACAGACGCTCACAGTCCAGTACCAGTGCAGTCGCTCACAGACCAGCACTTATATACCAAGGTACAATCGCTCACAGATCAGTACCTAGTGCAGTCGCTCACAGACCAGCACTCGTGCAATCGCTCACAGATCAGCACGTGGTTGCGCGTTACTCTTTGGCCCATCGCGGGTACCACTTGACTATGCAATGCATGAATATGCAGTGTTTCACTTCTCTAGAAACAGAATGCAAACTCAGAAAATTCATGCTCTTTATCATGTTTAAATATTCCAGCACAGTCATAATAATATCACAATCATGAATTAAACAGTGAATTAATCATTCACACTTTGAAATGTTTTTCCCAACCTCTCAAAAATTCAGACACAGAATTAAAACTGGGATTTTTCTGAGATTTACGAATCTGTATTCGAATACAGCTCTTCTGTATTCGAATACAAAAGCCAAAAACAGTGCAGATTCACACTCTGTATTCGAATACAGCCCTCTGGTATTTGAATACAGAGGCAGATTTCAGTGCATAAATCAACCTTGTTCATTACCTCAGTAAAGTTTTTAAAACTTCATCACCACTACTTCAAAATCTCATCAAAAGTTCCACTTTAACTCACCACAACCTTCCCAGTATTCCCCAGACACTCAGGGTTTTTCAAAACATTCTTAAAACTTGAAATTTTCTGAAAATTCGAATCTGTATTCGAATACAAACCCCCTGTATTCGAATACAGAAGCAGAAACTGAAATTTAACATTATGTATTCGAATACAGCATGGCTGTAGTCGAATACAGGAGTTCAACCTTTGAAAAATTCAGCCTTTTCTCCCATGTCACTTAAAGGTTTTCAAACATCTTTCTCCCCTCTTTAAAACCATTTCACAGACTTCTTTTCAATCATTTAAACCTTCTCTTAGTTTTCTCAACACTTCAAAACTCACATGACAGTGATTAAAACTTGTTTTTTTTTTCTTCTGGAAAACACGAATCTGTATTCGAATACAACTTCCTTGTATTCGAATACAGGAGCTAAAAACTGCGTTTCTGGAAAAACTCGAATCTGTAGTCGAATACAGCATGTCTGTAGTCGACTACAGATGCGAAGACAGTGTTAAAAATTTCACTTCTGTATTCGAATACGACATGATCGTAGTCGAATACAAACACGAATACAGAAGCCAAAACCTTTCCTCTGTATTCGAATACAGGGGCTCGTATTCGAATACACGTTTGGAAAACATTAAAATAAAACAGAAACCTGGAAGGTTGTATTCGAATACACACATGCTGTAGTCGAATACACCTTCGAAAACTAGTGAGAGTTCACCCCTTTTCAAAACTGATTCTTTTAAAACAACAGCCAACATCAAACAGATTCTGCACTTTTTCAAGAAAAACCTTTCCTCATTTAAAATCCCTTTTTCTTTAAAAACATCAACACCACCAGAATCACACAAAACAACCAGACTCAGAATCATCACCAAAACCACACAAAACAACCAGAATCAGAATCATCACCAGAATCCCACAACATAAAACAGAATCAGAACCATTAACATCAGTTTATCCAAAATAGAGACAGATGATCAATCATCAGAACATCATGCAACATTTCAGTGTTCTCACTCATCAGAACAACATGAAGCATTTCAGTTTTCTCAAAAACCCAGAATGACATGCAAATACTCAGCTTCATCAAACATCAAAATGACATGCAAGCATTCAGTTTTCTCAACAACAGAATGACATGTAAAACATTTCAACTTTCATGATACCACAGAAATACTTGCAAACATCACAGAACAACAAACCTCAACAGAATGCATTTTGCATTTTAATGCTATTTTTTAAAATAGTTTTAAGACATGCATTTTAATCATAACTAAAATGGCATGCAAACATTTTCCAGCATTCACACAGAATGTAAAACAACATATTTTACCAGTAAAACAGCCAACAACAACTTATCAAAATAATCACTTCTCAAAAAATGCATTTTCTCTCAAAATGTCATTTTCGAAAACAGCTTTTCATTTAAAAACAGAACTGAAACAGTCACAGTTTATGGCCCTAATGCAGCAAAAAGATGGAAGGTGCCCTTACCCTTGTAGCGTGCTCTGCTATTTCTCTTTTTCCTGCTGCGTTCCCTTTTCTGCGTCCAAAAACGGTGAAGCTGTTCCCTGAGTTTGCTGCTGCAAAACTGGGTTCTTTCTCTTCGTATTGAGGTGGGGATTAATTTTACTACTGGGGATTTTCAGGTTTGAAGCTTGGTTTTTCAGTTAATGGAGTTTGAAAGATTTTCCCTCTCTTAAATTTCAGTTCGAGAATGGTAGAAACAGAGACAGAAATGGGAGAGGAGCTGGAGTTGGTACATGCACTATGGGCAGTATGGAGGAAGGAATGGTGTTCTGATTTCACCATCCTTCTCACTCCTATTTATAGACTCTCATGGTGCCACCTCACTTGCCACATGTCTGATTTTCCAGCTTTTTAATTGTCTTGCAATTAGCCACTAATCTTCTCTTAATGGTTTGATTAATTTAATTACTTGAAATTAAATTAATTTAATTCTTCATCCAATAATTTTAATTCATACTTCAAAATAAATATTTATATATATATATATATATATATATATATATTCACTCAAAACATACATATATTAAATATTTACAAAAAATCCCAAAATGCCCTTGACATTAATTCCAAAATTAATATTTAAAATTAAGGGTCTTACATCTTGCGTGGTACTCACATTTGGCATTTGGGTTGTACCATTTTGGGAATGGTCGTTCCATAGGTTTCATGGGTCTCGGGACTACCATTGAGTTCTGGAGTAGGTGAGGCAACAATTGGCTGTATGTCATGGGAATCGGGTCAAAACGGGTTATCTTCTTTTCTCGATAAATTGGTGGTTTGTATTTATTCGGGATTGGATTTTGGTTCCATTGGTTTTGTTGGGGAAACGTGAGAGGGGGTGGCTGGACCATGGGTTGTTGATAATAAGGTGGCCTTGAAGGGTGATATTGGGGGTATGGAGCTGGTGAAGTCGTAGCCACATATGGATATGGAATGTATGGAATTTGGGGTATCGAGGGCTGAAAATTTGGAGGTCGATAAGAATTCATGGATGGAGAATAAGAGACTTTTGGGTTTGCCATTACAGCGTTAGCATCCCCTTCTTTCTTCTTCGTGAATCCCATATGGGGCTTCTTTACACCACTCGTTCCACACACAATCTTACCACTCCTCATACCACTTTCTACTCTTTCTCCTATCATGACCATGTCAGAAAAGTTTGATGACATACTTCCAATCATCTTTTCATAAAAGGGCGACTGGAGATTATCCATAAACATACCAACCATTTCTCTTTCAGATAAAGGAGGATCTACTTGCGATGCCACTTCTCTCCACCGTTGTGCATATTCATTGAAGGTTTCATTGTCCTTTTTCAACGAATTTTGCAATTGCATCCTGTCAGGGGCCATATCAATGTTGTACCTGTATTGTTTCAAGAAGGCATCAGCCAAATCTTTCCACAAACGGATTCGATTACGCTCGAGATGCATATACCAATTTAGTGATGCCCCACTCAAACTGTCTTGAAAAAAATGAATGAGAAGCTTGTCGTCATGAGCATGACAAGCCATTTTTCTACAATACATGGTCAAATGATTTTTAGGGCATGTGGCACCTTTGTACTTTTCAAACTCAGGTACCTTGAATTTTGAAGGGATTGCTACATCAGGAACCAAGCACATATCAAAAGCATCAAGACCATAGGCATTACTACGTTCCATTACTTTTATTCGCTCTTCTGAAACATGTAATTTTTCTTTCGACTGTGTATCTTCACCAATAAACTGAGGTTGTTGCCAATTTTCGTTAGCATCGAAATGGGGTGCTTGGGGTGCACTTAATGGAATATTTTATGATGGTAGAGTGTTTTGGGGTGGCATGTAGCCCAGAGGAGATAGGATTTGTGGTTGGTTTAAGCTTTGGGAGTTGATGGTTGAGTGATTTGGGTTATTTTCCATGGGGTTGATGACTAAAGGCGAAGTATAACCAGGTGGGATACCATACATAGGAAATTGCATAGCCGTTGTACGGAATTGATGGGTAGTTGGGGTAAAGCCTGGTTGGTGAGAAGGGGTGGTTTGGTGTTCTTCATTTGCAGTTGGAGGATTCCCATATGTATTCTCCTTTCTTGCCAAAGCCTGTATAGCCTCTAGGATTCGATCAACCTTGTCTTTCAATTGGCAAACATCTGCTCTCATTACTTCTTGGTTTTGCTCAAGTTCATCCATGATCTTGGAGTTTGCACGAGTCCGATAAGGGTGTCGAGGAAACAGCTTTATTGATTTTTTTCTGTTTTTTTTAATAAAAAAAAATTATGAGTATGTATGAATGGAATGAAGATGAGATTATTTAGTTAATTATTTATTTTTTACATTATAGTTGTATGTTGGAGAATCATAAATCTTTTGAATTATAAGTGAAGAAAATATGGGGATCGATAAACCAAACAAGCAAATCCTTCATTGATAGGAAAAAGAGTACATCACATTAAAAACTACAACATCTATGGTATTTTAATCTTCTTTTTCAATAGGACGACCAATCTTTTCCTCCAATTCTTCTACCAGATTTTTGCAATATTCAACGAACTTGTAGACTTTGACTGGAGTATTGAGCGGATGCATTACTGCATCAATCTCTCTTAGATGCTTTGGAATTTTTATGATTGCTTGATTAGCTAGCATTGCCAATTTTGAAAAGCAATCTTTCCAATGCTTGCCTTTATGTTCCAGCTCTTTATAGACCTCTTGATTCTTCAATTGTCCAAGCAACGTCATAAAACGATCCTCCCAATATATGGTTTCATCCTTTAAGTCATTATAGATCTTTTCTTGATAATCAATGTAATTCCTCAACTCACTAGAAGTCTCCATTTCTATTCTTAGCGCATCTTGATGTTTTGAGAGCAATTCTTCCATTTCTTCCTTGTGTTGCCTCTCATTCTTTACTTGAATCTCATAGTCGGCTACCATCTCTTCAAGTTGTTTCTTTAAACCTTCAAATTCCTTTTTTATAATCCTCTTAGAGCTTGCTGATTTCGCCCATAATTGCTTCCACATATAGGCTTCTTCAATAGCTTTATTCCTTTCTTGCTTCCGCACATCTAATTCTTCATTTTCCCCTCTCAAACAATCTTGTATGTCCAGTTTATTTTCCTTTTCAATTTTCAACCTCTTGTTGCTTCTCTCAATAAACTGATTCTTACAAGTGCTTTCTGATCACAAATTCTCGTTCTCTCGAGAGACTTTTTCTAACTTCACTTCTAGCTCTTTTTTCTGCTCTTTAGACTTTAACAATAATGCTTTGAGTTCTTCTACTTCTTTGTTTGTAACAAGGGTAGGTTCAGGTATCTCCTGATCATTCGACAATGTATTGTGGAAAGGCAGCTTGATTTCTTGGACTCTTTTCTTTAGCCATTGTAGATAGGGTTCCTTTGTGCCACAACTTCTACGTCCAAGTACTCTTCCTTTTCTAATGATCAATTCCCAAGCTCGACTTATCCTCCGCAACATCGGCGGGTCTACTATACCCGTATTGTGGAAAACAAAAGCTTCTAATGACTTATCATCTGGTTTCTCCAACATAGGGTAACCAAGCTGTCTAAGAGCTATCATCGGATTGTAGTTAATACAACCTTTGGTTCCCATGAGAGGTACATTTGGAAAGTCTCCGCATTGGCATATTACTTCTTCTACCTCTTGTTCTCTATAATACCATGAAATTATGTCCCCCGGTAAGGCTAGCTATACTCTGAGCCCATTCACAATTATTTTTAATTCCAACATGATACCCTTTCTTGAACATGTGAGACATGAACCAAGTATACAGCACTGGAACACAACACAAAATTATACCCCCTTTCTTCTCGTGCCGCATATGCAGAGAGTAGTATACATCAGCAAGGACCGCGGGAACTGGATTTTGTTTATTTTTGTTAAAAACCAAAAAGACATTGATGGCAGCAAAATCAACAAAATTATCAAGGTTTGGGAATAAAACAATACCAAAGATAATGAGAGCCAAGACATCTATAAAAGTACCCATTCTTTTTTAACGGCTAAATCTTGTGCCTTTTGCTCCAGATATTTTCTCGAGAAACCATGAATAGCCCTTTTTTCCTCTTTTTTGCTTGCCAACTCTCTTATGTCGATTTTTAATACTTCAGCAACTACGCTCAAATTTGGTGGTTGGCCAGTATATCGATAAAGGTTTCCTTTCTCTAGGGAGTAACCCAATATTCGCTCGAATTCTTCTAATGTCGGGGCCAATTGAAAGTCTTGAAAGGTGAAACAACTTAAGAGAGGGTCGTAATACTGAGCTAGTGCCGTGAGGGCCCCTATTTGCACATTTACTGCCAAGAGGTTTAGGATTTTCCCATATTTACTAAAGAAACTCTCACGTTGTATGGTTTTCATTTGATTGCTGATGTCTCTTAAACTTTTCAAATCAGGTTGCTTGAACTTTAAAAGTAAAGTTTTTCTTTTTTCCGATCCCATTATCCACTTAACATGTGACTAAGGTTTGTATGATTCCCCAAAAATCCTGAAAATTTATGCAAAATATTTTTTATTTTTAGAAAAGAAGAAAGAAAAAAAAAATCATGAATGAAACTATATAGAATAATTATTGTAAATGTATTTATATTAATTATGTTAGGTTTGACTCTCTAAGGGTCCCCAGTGGAGTCGCCAGCTGTCGCGGCCTAAATTTCGAGTGTTTCTCGAATTCAATGGAGTCGCCACCAAAGTTTATTTAAAATAGGGAAAACATTGGGAAACCCTTAAAAAGAAAAAAAATGGTCTTTGAAACCAAAATTTGAGTTCGGGAGTAGATTATGCGTAGGGAAGGTATTAGCACCCTACGACATCCGTTAAAATACGGTTACCTATAATTAATTATGCAACATTAGTATTAACTTAAATATATTTATTTCTCTTTATTATTAAATATGAATATCAATTATTTATTTTTAATGTGATGTTGAAATAAATACGTGTTTAAAGAAAAAAGGAATACAAAAAGAAATTTTTTGTTAATGTGCTTGACAAGAGTGTGATCCTGCTCCTACGTATCTCTCGGTGCGATGGAGAAATCAAAATTACGTAGTTCTTGGATAGAAAATGAGGATGTCTTAGTAAAAGGATGTTTCATCCAGTTAATCCGTTTAAAAATATTTTTATTATTTTCGATTTTAAAATTGAGTCTTAAAGCCACGAAGTAGTACAACTTGTGTCTTAACAACTCAAATATTAAAAAGATGTCACATCTAATTAATCTAATATTTAAAAGAAGTTAATTTTAAATTCATTTATTTTCTTTTTAAAAATAAGTTTTTTTAAAAACTATCGGGTTGTATAGTTAATATTTAATAATGATTTTTATTTATTAATTCGTTTATAAATTTTAATTTATTAGTTTATATGTGAAGATGAGATTTAAAAAATAAAAATAAAAATATTCCAATTAACTAATTTTTAATGCAATACTTATTATTTTTTATTTTATTTTATAGAATTTGGTATTGAACTAATAAATAAATTAAATTCAAATTTTTAGAAAGAGTATAACTGTAGTTTTAAAAAACAAAAAAAAAGTTTCATTGTTAAAGTTAAATTACAAAAAAAAAAAAACTAGAGGATATTATCAAAAGGTACTAGTAGTGGTTACATCAATAGGATGAATAGACATAGCATGCAGAAAATAGAGGAAGCATGGCTGGAACACAGGTACAGTAGGAGAATAGCAAACAGAATAAGAGCAAGGCCCAACACATTTAATTTCATGGCAAACATAATAGAAAGAACAGAAAAGATAACCGTAAAAGAAAAAAAAAAGGGAAGAGAAGAGATTTAAATAGAGAAATAGGAGGATTGAAAGGGAGAAAGAGATTGAGAGAAAGAAAACAAAACATTGAGAGAAAAAAAAAATAGACCGAGAGGGTGAGCAAGGCGGCAAAAAATACGGTTTTTTCGGCGACACCATCGTTAGAGGTTTGAGTTTTTAGTCTTATATTTTCTACTCTTTTCTTCATAACTTATTTTTGTTTATACTCCCACAAATCAAAACATAATTTTTGTATAACAACAACAAGTTTCATTTTTCATTCATAATTCACTTTATATATTACATTTGAATAACAAATACATTGATTGTAGAGTAAAGATGAAAGAAATACCTTAACCTTTTTTTTCTGTTTGCTTTTCCTTCCTAATGATTTGTTTGTTTTGGTATCATATTTTTTCTCTTTGATTTATTGTTTCTCTTCTACTCCTTACTCTCTCTATTTTTTTTTTGTTTTTTTATGTGATTAGAAAATCTCCTCCCATTTAGTGATTTTTTGTTCTCAATTTATAGCACTAAGTGATTAGTCCAAGTATTTATGATGTAAAACTGAGTCCTGGATTTTTCATTGTTTTAGCTCAAAAATTAAGCAACTTCAAACATTTAAGGAAATAGGTGGCTAGCCTTTTTGATTAAGTGTTTAAATGGTGAAAATAGTACCTTTATTAAGATAAAAACAAAAATAAAATAAAAAATAAAGAGGAAGCAACTTCAAACATTTAAGGAAATAGGTGGCTAGCCTTTTTGATTAAGTGTTTAAATGGTGAAAATAATACCTTTATTAAAATAAAAACAAAAATAAAATAAAAAATAAAGAGGAAGCAACTTCAAACATTTAAGGAAATAGGTGGCTAGCCTTTTTGATTAAGTGTTTAAATGGTGAAAATAATACCTTTATTAAGATAAAAACAAAAATAAAATAAAAAATAAAGAGGAAGCATGGTTGTATAGAGAGAGCATGATTGTGGCAATAGGAAAGAAGAAAAAATGGAGAAAGAAAGTGCAGTAAGTAAACCATTCTATTTTTTTTTATAATTATTTTAATTAATTATTTTATTTTATGTGTTAATTGTAATGTAACGGAAACACATATATTTTCAAAATTAGACCAAATTTAAAAACTTTCTTTTACTTAATAATAATAATAATAAGTGCAAAATATTTTTATTATTATTATTTTTTAAATATTTTTAATTAGTCGGAAAAAATTGAGATACTATATAATGCTCTAACAGAACTGAAATCATAGATGCATCTAAGCATGAATTAAGAGTATTAAGAATGGCTCCAGCCATTGGTACACCAAAATGCAACTCATACATTGCAAGAACATTAGGAATATGTGGCTTTAGTGATCCATTCTTGTTGGAACAAATGTGTGAATTTAAAAATTGTTGAAGTCCCACATTGGTAAACTCTCATTTTGAATAGTTTTAATGACTATATAAATATTCTCAAAATTTTGTTGAAGTCCCACATTGGTTAGAAAACATATCTGGGTTTGCTTTTATCACTATATAAAGAGTGTCAATTTATTGTGAAAAGCACACCATAGTTGGAAGCATTTCCCAACTTTTTCTTTTCTCCCTCTTATATTCTGCTCGATCTTTACGAGCCACTTCTCCCCTTTCTTTCTGTCCCTTCGATATTTTATAGCTGTATTGTACCGTAGTCCCTTCGATATTTTAAAGCGGTTGTTATACTGTAGACCCTTCAATTTTTAAAGCGGTTGTTATACCGTAGTCCCTTTGATATTTTAGAACGGTTGTTATGTCGTAGTTCTGTTGAGTTTTGAGTGGTCCTAATACCACTATCCTTTTAGATCGGTTTTATACCGTTGTCCCGTCGATTTTTGAGTGGTCACAATATTATTATCTTTTTAAAGTGTTTTTATGCCGCATGCTGCAGTCCTTTAGAATGTAGTAATTTTGAGTTATGAGTGGTTATAGTACCATATTGCGAGGCTTTAACCGCCTTATTAAGAGTGACTTTAACCGTCATATTGAGAGTGGCTTTAATAGCCATATTGAGGGTGTAATTCTAGAACGGTTTTCTACGGTGCAGTGGAACTCCGATACAGTGAATATGGGTTGTTTTATCTTGGGGACGTCGTGGTTGATAGTCTGTCTTGCACAATTTGGGCAGTGTCGCGAAACGTCTTAAAGAGAGCGACCTAGTCCGCAACTCAACCCAATAATATCTTCGGTGACACAAATTGTGATTTTTAAATAGTTTTTTCAAACTCAAATACAACAATTCTTCTATTGAGTTCTATTAATATGCTTTCGCATATTAGAAAAATACTTCACTAAGCGTTGATATCTTAATACTACAACTAACAATTAGAAAACATGAAGGAATAGATATATATAGTAAAATATTCAAGAAAATTCAAATTTGAGAAGAATTCTAAATTTTAATTATCAAGTATGCAACACTCTAGTTGTGCCCTCCTTCCATTCATTAAAAAATGCTACCTATCAAATAATCTCTCTATTCCAAGGATCAAATGCTTTAAGATATATACAAGACTTTAAGATATACAAGAGACTTTTGACATCATATCTACACTCTAATTATATTTCATAAAACCATACACATGAGATGTTCTATCTTTACAAACATTTGTTTCTCTCTCTCTCGAAGTTGATAGGAGACAATAGAGCGAAATTTGCATAGGAATGAAGTAACCCTTCCAATGTTCTTTGGAGTTTATTCAATGTTAACAATTGAATAAAAGCATAACAACTATCAAATTGAAACATAAAATAAATGTTTTATTTCTATATTGAATCATTAATAAGTGTCCCAATACAATAGAACTTGTTAGTATTTGCCCGATAATATTAATCAAGGCATAAACAGTTTTGAATCTCGATAGTATTCATTGGTTTCTTCCAATATTAATTGATTTAAAGTATAACTGAGTTTATATGAACATATAACGAAGATGTCAAATAAATGTATCCCCTCCTTTGTCACATAATTTTTTTTTTTTACAAAATGAAGACATTAGAGACTAAAAAGAATGAAATTTCAGGGACAAAATCTAGAACAATATTTGTAGAGAAACCAAATTAAACTCATATTGCAAATACAAAAACAATATTAACCCTTTTATTTTTATGATCAACTTTTGATTATATTAAATATTGGTGAAAAAATAGATTTTAGAACAAAATTTTAAACTAATCAAAACAATAGAAAACGACACGGGGACATTTTTGCAATTATATCAACACATTTAAACGGTCATAACTACGTTTTTTAACACAGTTGGTTATAACTAAGCAATTTAAAAGTAACGTTTAAATATGTTCATATCATAACCGATTTAGAAAGTATATTCCAAATGAGTTGTTTACAAAGTACAATAAGGTGATTGCTATGGTACACAAGTTAATTAAGTTGTGTTGGAACCAAGTTAATTTTACATTTAGATTTTTGATGTTAACAAAAGTATTTTATGAGAACAATATATTTGACTTCAAATAGTATGAAAGACGATTCATGTTTTTGAAGAAAATCTAAAATAAGATTTTATTCAAATTTATAATTGAAGAAAATCTAAAATAAGATTTGATTCAAAATTATAATTAATGAAAATCTAAAATAAGATTTGGTTCAAATTTATAATTGAAGAAAATCATTGACCAAGTTGAAAAGAAAATATGGTCAAGATTTGAAGAACATTAAATTATATTTGACAATAAATAGATACAAACTTACAAACTCAATCTAAAGAAGATACAATTCAGAATTAAACGAGGACAACATTGAAGCCCAAATTTTAATTATAAATAGATACTTAGGGTTGAAGAAGAAGAGCATCGAAAATCAGGACAGAGTAGAATAACTTAAGCTCAAATTCCAAATTCATCTTAGAGTTCAAAGAGAGAAACACTTGTTCGAATGAGAAATATTTTCTGAGTGTTCTTTTCTTAGAGTGTGGGAGTTATTATTATTATTATCAGCTTTGTTAGAAGCAACTACTCAAGTTCCAATCTTTTGTATCCAACCCAATAGTTGTTCAGTTCCTTCTTCAATATGCGGTTGTTAGGAGAAGACTTGGCTTGTAGGGTCAAGGTAGTGTTGTTCCTCAAAAGTTTGGGGTTGTCAGGCTGTTTGGGAAGACTGGCTTGGAGGGTCAGGTGTTTTGTAATTCAAGGTATTTGAATTAGTGGATGAAAGCCTTCTGAATGAGGGGACTGGATGTAGCCAAGTTAGCGGTGAACCAGGATAAATCTATGCGTCAAAACATTTATGCTTTTATTATTCATTGCCTCTGAATTTGATTGCTTCTTATCCAAGAAATTTATATCAGCCTTCATCAAATCAGCAAAAAGTTTCAACTTTGGCAAACACAATTCAACCCCCCTTCTCGTGTTTGCACCTTCATTTGGTATCAGAGTTCGGTCTCAAGGCTGAGCACTTTACAGTGTTTGAGAAAATATCCAAGCGTTCAACATGTATGGATTCAGTGAATCAACAGATGAAGAAATTGATCTATTTTCCGAATTTATTCAATTTGATTTAATTACTGCTATAAATGATTTTTTAAATATTAATAACAAATTGTCTTTAAAACTGAAAACACTTAGGAAAGAAAATACAAATCTAATTGAAAATTTAATGTTTTAAAGAATCAAAGTGCTGAATTTAAGACAAATAATGCAACTCTAAAAACTGATATTACTGAACTTAAAATGGAGAATGTAAATTTGAAAACTGATATTACTGAACTTAGGACAGATAATGCAGCTTTGAAAACTGATATTACTGAACTTAAAATGGAGAATGCAAATATGAAAACTAATATTGCTGAACTTAAGGGTGAAAATCTAACTCTGAAAAGTAATTATAGTTCAACATCAATTTGTAACTCTGATAAGCATGAAGAAGTATTTCAAGATTTTCTTGATAACAGTATGGAAAGAACCAAGAATGCATCTATGATTTATGGTGTTAGTAGAAATGGTAAAAGAGGAATATAATTTCAAGAAAAAGTAATTGAACCTAAATTTGTTCCCTCTGATAATTTATGTACTATTTGCTATAAGAAAGGTCATACTAAAATATCTTGTCCTATGTTAACCACATGGAAAGACAAGAAACCTTTAAGAACTAACAAACCAGGACTCAACCAGATTTGGGTACCAAAAGATAAAATTGTTTATGTTGTAGATGTTCCAAGCAACCAAATTGAAACACCAGTCATGGTGCCTGGTCAATGGATGCTTGCAATATATGAAGGGAACAAGGTCTATGTTCCAACACCTACCAAACAGAAGTCAATTGACTCTGGTGGAAGAAGGACTGGTCAACAAAAAACATATCAGAACCAGAACCATATGATGAACCAGAAGTATAAGAGAAATCACACATATCAACAAAATTGGAACTACCATAAGAATCAGAATTACCATCAGTTCCAAAACTATCAAAGGAACCTGATACGTCAGCAAAAAGAGAAGTGTAAGATTAACAATCAGAATAAGGAGACTTCCTTGAACACTCCAATCAAATTCATCAAGACTACAAACCTGGATGGGAATTCAAATCCCTTCATCTAGACCCTCTAATCATAGAATATGCAAATTTAGAAACTGAAAACCAGAAAAGAAGAAATAAGAGGGTTTTCAGAGTGAAACTAAAACTGTTGACATATAGGTTATATCATTCTTTAAATATTATTATTATTTTGATATTATGTTTACTATGATAACAAGAAGCTGTTGGAACCAAGTTGGTTCTAAGTACTTAGGATTTTGATGTTTACAAAAACACTCCATGTAATCTTATTTTGTACTTAGAATTCTTATATAAAATGTCACCAAAGGCAGAAGATGACACCACCAGAAGATACATCCAGAGGAAGCAACCAGAGGATAGAAATGTCACCAGAAGGTTAGGTAAGATAATGCATCCAGAAGGTACCACAGGATGCATCCTGAAGTCACTAGAGGATGTCACTAGAAGATGACGTCACCACAAGCAGAAATTAGAGGATGAAATCACCAGAGGATGATTCATCAGAGGAATCTGTCAGAGGAATATGTTAGAGAAAAATGCTCAAAACAGAATTGGAGCAACAGAATTGGAGCAACAGACTCGAGAAATAGAATCCAGCTAAAAATATGCTTAAAACAGAATCTGAGAAAAATGCTCAAAACAGAATTGGAGCAAAAGACTCGAGAAATAGAATCTAGCTAAAAGCATGCTCAAAACAAAACCGATGCAAAATGCTCAAAACAGATTAATCTAAATACACTCCAGAAGTAAAGCATCAATGAGCAAAAGACTCAAAACAGAATCTGAGCAAACTACTCCAAAATATTCTCAAAACAGATTAATCGAAATACACTCCAGAAGTAAAGCATCAGTGAAGTCCTAAAGTTCAACTATAAATAGAGACTTAAGGCAGAAGACTTTGTATTGAAAATACTTTAGAGTCATACACTTCCAGAAGCAAAATACTTGAGTTTTCAGTGAGGTCAATTGTGAGTATCCTCTTTCCAGAAGCAAGTACTCTAAGTTTTTCTTTCCCTTGTGTTAGGTCTAAGTTGTTGAAGTAGAGTCTACAATCTGAGGGAGTCAGAAGGAGTAGCAGATTACTTAGCAATTAGATTCAAGGTGTTAGGTTTAAGTTGTTGAAGTAGAGTCTACAATATGAGGGAGTCAGAAGAAGTAGCAGATTACTTAGCAATTAGATTCAAAGTTCTTTTCCTCAAAAGTCTAGGGTTGTTATACTTTTTGAGAAGACCGACATGGAGGGTCAGTGGTACTTTGTAATTCAAGGTTTTTGAATTAGTGAAATCCTTCAAAGTGAAGGGACTGGACGTAGCCTAGTTAACAGTGAACTAGTATAAAATTCTGAGTTTTTATTTACTTTATATCCACTACTAACTCTGTTTTAATTCATACATAACTGGTTTTGTTTTAAAACCAAAAAGTATTCAAGTTAGTCAAACACAATTCAACCCCCCTTCTCGTGTTTGCACCTTCAGAAGCTTGATCTTAAAAATCAAAGCTATATAAGTATTTTGCAGGTTCTCAAAAATTTAGAGGAACCAAGTGAATCACAAAATTTGAACATTTCAGCAAAAGCATAATACAACTTGACCTTAAAAAGTCAAAGCAAGATGATGGATGGATTCTTGCAATGCAAGAAGAGTTAAATGAATTTAAGAGGAATGATGCTTGGGATCTAGTTCCTAGACCAAAGAAGGACATTATTGGAACTAGGTGGGTTTTCAAAAGCAAGCTAAATGAAAAAAGTGAAGTGGTCAGAAACAAGGCAAGACTTGTCACACAAGGCAACAATCAGCAAGAGGGCATTGATTACACTGAAACATTTGCTCCAGTGGCCAGGTTAGAAGCTATTTGTATCCTACTTTCTTTTGCTGCAAATAATAATCTTACATTATTTCAAATGGATGTTAAAAGTGTTTTTCAAAATGGTTATATAAGTGAAGAAGTCAATGTTAAACAATCCCCAGGTTTTGAAATTTCTAAATTTCCAAATCATGTTTTTAAACTTAAGAAATCTCTGTATGGCCTAAAACAAGCACCTAGGGCGTGGTATGATAGACTTAGTAACTTATTGCTTAAAAATAACTTTGAAAGATGACAAGTAGATAAGAATTTTTTTTTTATTAAAAAATCAATGGGAGATAACATTCTTATTATTCAAATTTATGTTGATGATATTATTTTTGGAGCTACTAATGGCACTCTTTGCCAAGAATCTTCTAAATTGATGCAACTTGAATTTCAAATGAGTAAGAAGAGATAACTTAAGTTCTTCTAAGGGATACAAATTCAACAAAGTGAAAAAAGTATATATATTCATCAAACTAAATATACAAAAAAGCTTCTCAAGATGTTTAAGATGAGTGATTGCAAACCTATGGCTACAAAAATGCACCCTTCTTGTTCACTTGAAAAAGATGATTCAGGCCAAAAAGTTGATCGGAAAACCTATAGAGGAATGATAAGATCCCTATTTTACCTTACCGCTTCCAAACCTGATATCATGTTTAGTGTATACGTATGTGCAAGATTTCAAGTTGACTCTATGGAATCAAATTTAACTAATATTAAGAGAATCCTTAGATACCTAAAAAGCACTATCAACCTTACCTTGTTCTACAAGAAATCTCCTAAGTACAAACTGGGAGGATATTGTGATTCTGATTATGCTATAGATAAACTTGAGAGAAAGAACACTAGTGGCAAATGCAGTTCTCAACAACTTTGGATGAAACATCAACTAGAAGACTACAAAATCCTAGAAACCAACATTCTTATCTAGTGGCAAATGCAGTTCTCAACACTTCTGCCATTTATCTAACCAAAAACTCTATCCTACATTCTAGAGCTAAACACATAGAGATCAAACACCAATTCATTAGGAACTTTGTTCAAAAAGGGATACTAAACATTCAGTTTGTAGACACTGAACATCAATGGACTGACATATTAACCAAACCACTACATAAAGATAGGTTTGATTTCATCAAGAAAAACCTAAATCTTACCTTCATATCTGACTGATATTATGATCACTTCAAAGTAGTTTAGTTTTAAATTAGTTTTTATATTTTTCTTGTTATATGTTATTCAAAACAAAAAAAGCAAAAAAAAAATAAACAAAAAGAAAGAAAGAAAGAAAGAAAGAAAAAATAAACAAAAAAATCTTTCTATTGTGTCTTTTTGTCTGATGACAAAAGGGGGAGAAATATATTTGATAAAGTGGGGATAAAATGATACTTAGATTTAGGGAGCCGTATGTTAGGGGGAGTCAAAGAAATAAAAAGAAAAGTTGTTATAAAAAATACAAGTTTTGTCATCATCAAAAGAGGGGAGATTGTTGGAGCCAAGTTGGTTTTACATTTACACTTTTGATGTTAACAAAAGTATTTTATGAGAACAATATATTTGACTTCAAAGAGTATGAAAGAAGATTCATATTTTTGAAGAAAATCTAAAATAAGATTTGATTCAAATTTATAATTGAAGAAAATCTTTAACCAAGTTGAAAAGAAAATATGGTCATGATTTGAGGAAGATTTAATTAAGATTTGAAGAACATTTGATCAAGATTGGAAGAACATTTGAGAAAGATTTAATTAAGATTTGAAGAAGATTTGATCAAAATTTGAAGAAGATTTAATTAAGATTTGAAAAAGATTTAATTAAGATTTGAAGAACATTTGATCAAGATTTGAAGAAAATTTAATTAAGATTCGAAGAAGATTTGATCAAAATTTGTTGAAGATTTGATCAAGATTTATCTACAACAAAATATGAACAGAATCAATCTGAAGAATTTACAAACTCAATCTAAACAAAATACAAACAGAATCAATCTGATGAATTTACAAACTCAATCTAAAGAAGATACAATTCAGAATTAAACAAGGACTACATTGAAGCCCAAATTTTAACTATAAATATATACTCAGGGCTGAAGAAGAGCATCGAAAATCAGAACAGAGTAGAAGAACTCAAGCTCAAATTCCAAATTCATCTTAGAGTTCAAAGAGAGAAACACTTGTTCGAAGGAGAAATATTTTATGAGTGTTCTTTTCTTAGAGCGTGGGAGTTATTATTATTATTAAAGTTCCAATCTTTTGTATCCAACCCGATAGTGGTTCAGTTCCTTCTTCAATCTAGGGTTGTCATGTTGTTAGGAGAAGACTTGGCTTGTAGGGTCAAAGTAGTGTTGTTCCTCAAAAGTTTGGGGTTGTCAAGTTGTTTGGGAAAACTAGCTTGGAGGGTCAGGTATTTTGTAATTCAAGGTATTTGAATTAGTGGATGAAAACCTTCTGAATGAGAGTACTAGATGTAGCCAATTTAGAGACTCTGTTCTAATCTTAAAAATTTGACATCTAATAAGAAACACCAAAAACTCAAAATAAAAAACTAACGTATTTTGCCATTGGACCATTAAAAGACATCTAATAATTTATTAACATTGATAATATATAACTAATATTTTGGAAAAACTTATTTTTTTCACATCGAAGTCTTCTAAAACACTCCCAAAATTTATATAGATCGGCTATTTTAGAGGTGTATTTTATACCTCTAGATTGATTAGTTAATTCAAACAAGTATTTTTGTGTATTTAGAATATTGGAGTGATAGAAGGAACACTCATATTTTAGAACCCTCATTTTACATCTCTAGATTGATTAGTTAATTCAAACATGTATTTTTGTGTATTTAGAATATTGGAGTGATAAAAGGAACACTCATATTTTAGAACCCTCAAAATTTTGAGACTCTATATGACAGCGCAACCTGTACAGCCTATAAATCGAACCTTATCTTAGAACACATGTTAACAAGACTCTTATAATAATACTTAATGTTTTCTTATTCTTTCCACACCCATCTCAAATTAGTTTTAATTAAGTTTACATGTATTTTTAGTTGATTTATTTGGCTCAAAATTAATTAAATCTGATGGTTATTATTAATAGTTCTCGCTTCTTACAATAAATATTATTATTTATTATCAGATACGTTTATATATATATATATATATATATATAATTTGAGATAGTGAATATATATAAGATATTGGTTGCATATAGTGTATTTTCATTTGTTATTATGTAATTTGGTCATTGAGAAATTTATGCACTACAAGAAAAAGGTTGATTACCTACGGCAGATTTTATCTTTACCCACAGCAAATCCATAGGTAAACTAAAATTACCCACGGATTACCCACGGACACGAGTCCGTAGGTATTTCGCTCGTAGGTAAATATTTACCCACAGACAATCAGTAGGCTATAGGTACCTAAGGAATGTCCGTGGGTAATTTAGTCACAGATAGTCCGTGGGTAAATTACTCACAGATTTTCCGTGGGTAAATTACCCACAGGTTTTCTGTAACACCCCGAGTTTAAAACACAGCGCGGGTGCATTTTTTTTTTCAAATAAATATTTAAAATGAGTTTTCCAAAATTAATTCGAAGGAATTAAAATAATTACTTAATTCTGGAAATAAAACATTTTTGAATAAACATTTCTGAGTTTTCCAAAAGTCAATATTAAAGTGCGGAATAAATAGTACAACAATTGTTTTTCAAAATAAAAACAAAATACATTTCCAGCTCAAATCCTAATACATCAAGTCTAACTGATCATGCGCTAAAGCTACAGTAGCACGGATTTCCTCCGCATCCTAAGCAAGTCTTCTCTGAATCTGCCGCTCGCCTCAACGTGACCTCCTCATCATCATCATCATACAGAAAGGGGTCGGTCTCCTCAGAAGTCAGATCAATACATAGTCTCGGCCGCTTCGGTGGAGCCGGAATCTCATAACAATCGTCGGAGATCCTGGACGGACCCGGAATCTCAGCTGCTACTAGCTTCGGCTCATCAGTCTTCCCTTTTGCTTCGGACTCATGTACAACTCCTCCAGTCACCGGATTGGGAGTCACCACTCCTACGGTGGCCTCCGACTCAACCCCTCTAACGGACTCCTCAGCATCGTCGAAAATTCCGTGCGCCTCCAATACTAGACGGGAAGGCACGGGAAAATCTATACTCGCATATGTGCGCTCCACAAAATCCTCTACGCCGTCAGTCCTGCTCGTCCTCTCCAACCACCCCGTGTAAGTCGCCCTGCTTGAGATGGGGTCAAATACCCAAGCAGTACGGGAATAGCGATCAAGGAAGTCCAACGACGTTTCCGTCGTTCGGGTACCCACGGGTGGCATGGGTTTGGGTAACATCTGAGGGCAAAGCCCAAAGTCCACAATATAATAGCAAGGGTCACCGACCGAAATTAACAGATAATCACATAGCATATATTGCACAGCAACAATTATAACCATGGTATAACATATGATGATGAGCAAAATAATAATGCTCATTTGAAACTTAATGACATATATGCCTTTACGAAAACATCAGCCAATTATTATGAAATATGTGATAAGTACAAACAACACCTCAGCAAATTATTAAATCAGAAAATTCAGATTCTGAACAGTACTCACACACATTCAATTTCCAACCATTCATCATATAATCAAACGTGACCCACCGGTCAATACCTCAATGCAATATGTATATGCTTATGTATACAATTTTCTTGGAATCACCAAGGTGCAGTCGCTCAACAGACCAGCACATTATGTTTGACTTTAACGGCCCTCAAGACCAAGGTGCAATCGCACAACAGATCAGCACCAGTGCAGGCGCTCAACAGTCCAGCACTCGTGCAGTCGCTCAACAGACCAGCACGCTTGACATATACCAAGGTACAATCGCTCAACAGATCAGTACCTAGTGCATACGCTCAACAGTCCAGCACTCGTGCAATCGCTCAACAGATCAGCACGTGGTTGCGCATTTCAGGGTACAAACGCTCAACAGTCCAGTACCAGTGCAGTCGCTCAACAGACCAGCACTTATATACCAAAGTACAATCGCTCAACATATCAGTACCTAGTGCAGACGCTCAACAGTCCAGCACTCGTGCAATCGCTCAACAGATCAGCACGTGGTTGCGCATTTCAGGGTACAAACGCTCAACAGTCCAGTACCAGTGCAGTCGCTCAACAGTCTAGTACCAGTGCAGTCGCTCAACAGACCAGCACTTATATACCAAAGTACAATCGCTCAACAGATCAGTACTTAGTGCAGACGCTCAACAGTCCAGCACTCGTGCAATCGCTCAACAGATCAGCACGTGGTTGCGCATTACTTGTGGCCCATCGCGGGTACCACTTGACTATGCAATGCATGAATATGCAGTGTTTCACTTCTCTAGAAACAGAATGCAAAATCAGAAAATTCATGCTTTCATCATGTTTAAATATCTCAGCACAGTCAGAATTATCATCATCACAAACATGACTAAACAGCTAAGTATTCATTAACATTTTGAAATGTTTTCCCAAACTCTTAAAATTCAAATACAGTGTTTAAAACTGGGATTTTTGAAATTTTACGAATCTGTATTCGAATATAGCTTCTCTGTATTCGAATACATAAGCCAAAAATAGTGCAGGATCACACTCTCTATTCCAATACAGCCCTCTAGTATTCGAATACAGAGGCAGTCTCAGTGCACAAAACAACATCTTTCATTACATCAATAAAGTTTTCAAAAAACTTCATCACCACAACTTCAAAATATCACCAAAAGTTCCCTTTGAATTCCCCACAACAATCCCAACATTCCCCAACACTCAGGGTTTACCAAAACACTCTTAAAACTTGGAAATTCTGGAAACTCGAATCTGTATTCGAATACAGACCCCTTGTATTCGAATACAGAAGCATGAAACTGCAATTTTAACATTCTGTATTCGAATACAGCATGCCTGTAGTTGAATACAGAAGACAAAACCTTGAAACACTTCAACATTTTCTCCCAGATCATTAAAGGTTTCAATACTTCATCCTCTCCTCTTCAAAATATTTCAAGAACTCATTTTAAAATCACTTTAACCCTTCTCAAGGTTTCTTAATACTTTAAAATGCATATCACAGTGTTTAAAACATGATTTTCTAGAAAACATGAATCTGTATTCGAATACAGCTTCCTTGTATTCGAATACATAAGCTAAAAACAGTACTTCTGGAAAAACACAAATTTGTATTCGAATACAGCTTCCTTGTATTCGAATACAGAAGTTAAAAACAGTGCTTCTGGAAAAACACGAATCTGTATTCGAATATAGACCCATTGTATTCGAAAACTGAAACTAGTGAAAATATGCATTCTGTATTCGAATACAGCATGCCTGTAGTCGAATACAGATGCGAATACAGTGTTAAAATCTCACTTCTGTATTCGAATACGACATGGTCGTAGTCGAATACAGATGCGAATACAGAAGCAAAAATCCTTCCTCTGTATTCGAATACAGGGGCTCGTATTCGAATACAAGTTTTGAAAACTTAAGTAAAACAGAAACTTTACAGGTTGTAGTCGAATACACACATGTTGTATTCGAATACACCTTCGAAAACCAGTGACATTTTCCTAAGATTTCAACCCTTTTCAAATTGTTTTCTTTTTCAAAAACAAACAACCAACATCAAAACAGATTCAACACTTTTTCCAGACAATACTTTCCTCCTTAAAAATCCCCTTTTCTTTTTAAATTATCAACATCACCAGAATCATTCAAAACAGAAACAGAATCAGAATCAAACCCCAAATCATCCAGATTTTTAAACCATCAGAACATCATGCAAACATTTCAGCTTTCACAACACAACAGAATAACATGCAAGCATTTCAGCTTTCACAACACATCAAAATAACATGCAAGCATTTCAGCTTTCACAACACATCAGAATAATATGCAAGCATTTCAGCTTTCACACACCTCAGAATAACATACAGCATCACAGAGCAGCAAAACACAAACATAATGCATTTTTGCATTTCAAAACCATTTTCAAAACAGTTTTATGAACATGCATTTTTAAATCATGTTTGAAATAACATTCGAGACATTTTCCACTTTCCCACATAAACAACACAACTTTAGAGCATTCAGCCCAAACAGCAATCATCATAGAGCTTTTAAAACATCAAAAATGCATTTTTCATTTCTTTCAAGTAACAGGCAAAACAGTTTTCAAAACAGTAATGATACACTAGTAATGCCATGAAAATTATGCACTTATAGCCCTAATGTAACTAAAAAGTGGAAGGTGCCCTTACCCTTGTAGCGTGTTCTGCTTCTGCTAAAGTGTATGCGTCAAAAACAGCGAAAACTCCTGCCTGCGTTTGCTGCTACAAAACTGAGTTCTCTAGCTCCGTAATGACGTGGGAAACAACTTTAATACTGGGAGTTTTCTGGTTAGGTGCTTGTATTTCCAGTTAATGGTACTTTTGAGAATTCTCTCCTTGGTATTTTGAAACGTGAAACAGCCTTAGCCTTCAGAAAACAGGGAGATGTGAAGTTCTGCTCTTTCTCTGCCTCTTCACGTGTACTTATAGAGTTTACTCAAGTGCTACCTCCTCAAAATAGTATTAAAATAATGCTGGATCTTCCAGCACTTAATCATTTTGCAATTAGCCACTAATCCTTAATTAATGGCCCGATTAATTTAATTACTCGAAATTAAATTAATTTAATCTTCATCTAATAATTTTAATTCATCTTCCAAGATAAATATTTATATATATATATATATTTACTCAAAACATACATATATTAAATATTTTACAAAAATTCCCAAAATACCCTTGACATTAATTCTATAAATTAATTCTAAATTTTAAGGGTCTTACATTTTCCGTGGGTAAATTACCGACAGATTTTCCGTGGGTAAATTACCCATAGATTTTCCGTGGGTAATATGCTTAACTGGATTACTCTGGGATCCAATGCTTCACACTATGATGTCCATAATTTTACATATCATTTTAGTGTCTAAAAATTTACTTTCCTGCAAAAACATGTATCTTTAGCTCATTCATATTTTTCAGCAACTAGAATCATGCATATCATCTTCACATTTATTCATACAAACCATTTAATCTAATGATATAAAATCCCTCACAAATGAATTAAACAATGAATTATATAAAGTATTAGCTTTGAGTACACCCTCTGTTTCAGCTTCAGCTTCAACTCTTGTTTTCTCCAAGTATTAGCTTTAGCTTTAGCTGAAACTAGCACCACATTCCTCACAAGTATTAGCTTTAGCTTTGAGTACACCCTCTGTTTCAGTTTCAGCTTCAGCTTCATAAGATATCCACGATATCAGAGGCACAAGAATCAGAATCAGCAAAATCAGAAGCAGAAAAATCAGAGGGAGGGAAAACAGAAACAGAAAAATCAGAAGCAGAGGAATCGGATGCAGAAATATCAGAAGCAGAAGAAGGAACATCAGAATCAGAAAAATCAGAGGCAGAAGAATCAGAAGAAGGAACGTCAGAAGCAGAATATTCAGAATCAGAAGAAGGAACATCAGAATAAGAAACATCCACAGCAGAAGAATCAGAAGCAGAAAAATCAGAATAATCATAAGCAGCAAAATCAGATGCAGAAAAACCAGAGGCAAGAAAATCAGAACCAGAAGAATCAGAAGGAGGAAAATCAGAGGTAGGAAAATCAGAACCAGAAGAATCAGACGGAGGAAATCAGAGGCAGCTGAATCAGAAACAGAAAAATCAAAGGCAGAAGAACCAGAAGCCAGAAGAATCAGAGGCAGAGGAACCAGAAGCAGAAAAATCAGAGGAAACCAGAAGCTCCTTTTCCATAAATATATAGACAAAATATAAATATAAACATAGAAGATAATTCAAAACACATAATAGACCCATTGAAAGGTTGGTTTTGAACTCTGATCAATTAATTTTAAAAACTGCAACTAATGTTTAAGCCACCAAATAAGCCCCCATCCCCCTTTATAGCAGAACAAGAATCCTAAAATATGCTCCTCTTTAAATGGTACAAAAGTTGATTCTTACCCCTCAAAACAGCAGTAGTTTTTTTCTCTAGAAACATTTATTTTTCATTTTATCATTCATTATTACTTATTAAACAAATATATATTGCCTTAACTTTTTATGACAAAGTTCCTTTGATGAAGGCTTGTTGAATCAACGTAACCATAAAAACCCAAAACCAATTTTATAAAACATCGCCACAAGCATCCTTCAAACCAATCCTTCAAGTCAAAGATATTAAACAGCAGCAACTGTTATCCCTCTTAGAGGCTCAAAACATGCTCAAGTTCTTAATATTGTACAATAAGCATATGAAGCTCAGTACACAACCCTGAAATGAATTTCGAAAAAACTAACCTCCTAGAACAAGACCTTCAATTTTCTGCATAGCAGCAATACGAATGGACCAGTCTTTTTCAGGCACAAGGGTAGATGCAATCTTCTCAATTTCCCTGATTAACTCCTTATCTGAGTATACCTTGATCGGTTCTATGGGTTTCTCCGTGACATCACCTTCTGCTGCTCATGATTTAATAAACAAAATGCACATTTAAAGAGTTCATGAGTTAAAGTGTCAATGTGAAATTCCAGCATCAATCAAGGACAGTGCTGAAATAAAACCGGAACAAGAAAGAATTAAATGGACTGAGGCAGAAAGCAGGTGGATTTCTCTTGCTGAAGAACTGAGAGCCGATCTTGAAGCTAACAGGTCGCTATCAGTTCATCAGTTCATGAAGCTAACAAAATTCGATTCGTATATAGTATCGTCTATCAGTTCATGATAATTATTTCAAAATAAATACCCCAACAGAAAAATAATAACGATCGGCCAATAAAAAGGCAATATGTCAATCCTCCAAATCCTGTAGCTTAAAAGCTCATAAAGTTCCAATAATAACTAATTGTTTGCAACTAATGGTTATGAAGAGTTTACTTCTGTCTTACATGGTTACACTTATATTACACGTCTCACTTTTCTCTTCTCTTCAAAACAAGGGCTAATGCATTATTATTCCATCACAACAAGGGCAATGAGCACAATTTTTCAATCACCTGAACACGACTCCAGTATAAAGGAAACAATGCCTTGGCCTGATTCTAGACATAAATATTTGTCCAAAGAGGCACCTTAGGAAACTCTAACAAAAGTGTATCAGTTTGTGTAGACAAGTTGTGATTGCAAATTGTAAGACTGCGAGGAACAGCATCATAATATGTCCCTGCAGCACCAGCGTTGCCAGCACATCCAAGACTCACTCCTCCTGCAAGCAACAGGACAAGCTTTTTTATAGCATGTATGCTCTATAGTAAATTCAGTTAGCTATTAAATGAATTTTTTCCGTCTAAAATTTAATTGGAAGTGAAATACAAGACAAGAACACTGAATCTTCAAAACAACAATGACAGTATCACACCGTGAACCAAGAATTATGTATTGTCATGTCTGCTGAAGACGTTGATAGAAATTCTTCCTCCTCCACCGCCTGCGAATCCACCACCTCCGGTAGCACTAATCGTGCCAGATCCAATCCTGCACTAAGCAGAGGACATTATTAGTTGCGTCACGACCTATTTTATTAGCTCAAGCAATCTGAAATAACACAGAGAAATAGAAAAAACCAGAAGCTCAATAGTACTTAATATATTTGCACATTGGAGACTACTTGATTGTATACAATGATGCAAGTGCAACCGCTCTGCGAACATTCATTAAACAATCCACACCCATAAGCAAAATAAAAAAGCACATCACCAAGCACACTACCAATGTTGTCAATAGATGAGAGACCAATACTTGAGTAGATGAGAGACTGATACTTGAGGAACTAAATTGGTAGTTCAATAACAATAATAATGGAACAGAAACACCATAATATAACAGAAGCAGAATCAGCAACACACTTGCAATTCGGAAAGAGCGGTCTCGGTGGCTCGCAAGCAGGCTGGAACATTAAAATGACCAACAAGAATGAGAATGCCTTCTGCCTCTGATTCATCATCTCCTCCAGGGTACAATGCAACCCTCCGCAGCTCCAATTGATCCATCACATAACTACCTGCCGGTCTAACATACACCTGTACAGCACAGAACAAAACAACACAAACGACACCGTTCAGTAATCACATTACCATAAACCCTAATTTAAAATTGACATAGGATTGAAGACATAAAAAGAAACAATTCATGAGGTACGAACCCAGAGGAGAGCTTCGGGGATGATTCTGCGAAAGAGCTGAAGCTGTTGAAGACAGAGTGTATGGAAGTCAGGGCTAGGAAGAACAAGTCCGGTTGTGCAATGTTTCTCGAGTCGGTGAGGGAACTCAACGGGTGAGGTGGAGACTTTACGAATGGCAGAGGCAAGGGCGCGGGTGGAAGCGAGGGTGAGAGTGGTGCAGTTGTTACGGAGATCGTCATCGGAATCGGAGTTAGGGTTGGCGTTGATGGTTTGAAGGAAACAAGAGGGGTTGCGAGGGTGACGGTGGGGTTTGAAGGTGAAAGTGAGTGGGACTGATTGCATAAAACTGATAAAATGTAAACAAAATTACATATAAAAAATTAAACAATTTCAAAAAAAATTACATATTAAACTTACCAACGCACAATTCGTAAACATAAAATACAGAAATATTTTGAAAAATTAAGTTTATTTACATTTTTTTTAATATTATCCACGGATTATTTTTAACATTACCCACAGACTAATCATGTGTTAAAAAAATATTTTTGAAAATAATAAATTTACTTACGGTTTTTCCGTAAGTAATTAATAATTTACCCACGGACTAACGTCTATAGGTATAAAAAAATTTTCTTGTAGTGATGTGACTTATTAGATATGCAAATGACATATTACTGTATTTTTTATGTTTTACGTAAATAATAATTTAGTTTGTTATTTTTTTTTAATAGTTAAGTCGTTTAAATTATAAAATGTTTGTACTGTTACTCCTATTAAAACTTTCTATTAAAAAAAAATGTGATCTTTATTATCGTCATCTTTCCACTCCTCATCCTACACTCAGAAATTTAAACAAAAATTCAAAAATAAAACTCAACTTCAAACCTAACAAAATCCTATACCCAACTTTAGGTTTTTATTAGTTTCATTTTAAACTCAAGTTGTAGTGGAAACGTTTACTTTATGGTTGAAATAATTTCTTTTCAGACCCAAGTGATCGCATGAGAGATTGATTGCGGCTGGTTTATTGGTTTATGTGGTTGACTTTTCGTTACATTTTATTAATTTAACGAGTTAACTTTCCAAAGCGAATTACCTTGAGAATATGTTTTAGAAAAAAAACAACGTTAATTACTTTAAGCAATAGTAAAACTAATGTTCCATAATCTATGTCTTTTAAAAAAATGGGTCGTAAATTTGACGTACATTTTTCTAAAATAACATTTAAAAAAGTGAGATATTACTTCGATTAAATGAAATTGACAATATTTGTGGCATCTTTTGATTCCTCCTCTAAGGTTGACATGACATAACTTGAATGACTATTGTAGTTTTTGATATAAAATTATTTTAAAACTCGTTATTGTCTTTTAAAAAACTGGATTGTAAATTGGTGTATTATGTCACTATTTTTAAGAAATTTTATGGCACTATTTAAAATTCTACAAGTAGACTATCAATAGAGATGGGAATATGGTTTAGTCTACTTCAAGTCCAAGCCGGACCAAACTTTTTTCTTAAACAGATAAGGTCAAGACTTCTAAAAAAACTTACTTAGTTAACAATGTTAGGCTACAGACCACATAATAAATCTTTTAGGCCTATTACACCAACCTATTTAAATAAATATAAATAATATTTTTTTACTATTATAAATATTATATTAAATTTGGATCTTTTTCTTATATATTCAAATTTTAGCAATTTACGCATATTAATCTTATTTAGTTTTTGACATATTTAAATGTATTATTATTAAATATAATTTAAGTAGGATGTATATAAAGTCATATTCTTCAAAATGTGATATTAAATATCAAAATAGAACTTAATTTCATTGGCATATTAACTCGTTAATCAAATATTTTGATATTTGATTACTTATTCAAAAATGTTAAACAGAAATAGGCTTTAAGTAGGCTAACAAGTCGTATCAGGCTTCTATCAAGGTCAGACTCAAGCCTAAAAAGTAAGTCTGTGACAGGCCATAGACTAGGTTTAGGCCTTGAATTTTTTTACAGGCCTAGCAAAGCCTAGCTCGGCCTAGTCTATTCTCTCCCCTAACTATCAACCTAGACATCTTTAAGATAAAACAACTCAATCAAATTGTATCAGATTCTCATTGCATTGTAGGACCCGCTCGAGAATTACACCATCAAATATGTTCGTCAAACCACTAGCAAATCAAAGGGACTATAGTATGACGACCAATCTAAAACCGAAAGGACTGTGATATTAGGACCACTATAAGACCAAAAGCACAATGGTATGAGGACCAATCTTAAAATTGAAAGGACATAAAGAAATCAGAGAAGTGGCTTAGAAGTGCGTCGAGCTGATGAGAGAAAAAAGAGATAGCTGAGAACTTCATCTTTCTTTTGTGTGCTTTTCCAAATAGTTGAGCACTCTATTTATAGTGTTGAAAAGAAAAAGGTCAAAAAATGGAAGACTTAGATCAAGTGACTGTTGTAAAATGGATGGCCAAATCAAGCTCGTGGGAGGTTGACACTATAATGTAGAAGGCGTAGGCAGGCATGTGATGTACACATGTTGAGCACTCTATTTATATGTGATGTACATATGTTGATGTGGACTGTAACCAAAATTTTCAAAAAAAGAAACATTATTATTTCGGTTTCTAAAAATTCGTATACCACCAAGCCCAAACCCAAGTTGGTTTGAGCTGAGCCGACCAACCAACGATAGAGCGTGCGCATGGTGGTCAAGTTTCCCATGTGTCAAAACTGCGAACCCTTGAAAAACGCCCCAATGGTTCAATTTAAACCTTATATACACAAAAATTGTGTGTTACTTATCACATGTGGGACTCTAGTTGTTTTCAATTCACATAATAGCATACTCTATGTTCCAATAGGAAGAAGCCTCATTTTACATTCACATAAGTGGGTCTATTAAGAGTATTCTTGTTGCTAGATACTCCACTCCACATAAAGTATATATCCCATTAAGAGTTTATATTACATCATCCATTTATTGTTTAAGAAATTATGCTTCTTTAGAATTACATTAGCATGTTCTTCTTATATCACTTCACGACTTGTTATTATCCATTTAACCTATAACATGGGATCTCCAGTCTTTTAGGTCGGGTTACCATTGTGAGTGATTCATCGATCTAAAGTCAATAGTCCCATTTTTTTTTATGTTTTTAAGACTTTCTCTCTAGTAAATTTGTTTCTCAAAGGATAAGCTAAATTTTCACCAATGCGTACATGATCCATTATAAAAGTTCATTTTGAGAGGAAATCTCTAATAGTGTTGTGCTTACAATGTATTTGTCGTATCTTACTATTGTAGTAATGGTTCTCGACTTTTACATCAAGAATGTTGAACCAAATATAAGTAAGTCGTCTACATATAAATATATGATAGTGCAAATGTAAATTACAAATTTGTAATAAATGCATTTGTCACTTTCATTCACTTTAATCCCATTCGAGATAACAAATTGTCAAAATTTTCATGTCATTGTTTTGGAGCTTGTTTAAGACCATACAAAGACTTATCTATCTTATATACCTTTTTTTCTAGTCCATGAATCACATAACCTTCAGATTGTTCCATTTGTATTTCTTCCTCTAATTCACCATTTAGAAAAGCAGTTTTAGCATTCATTTGTTGCACCACTAAATTATGATTAGCAACAAGTGATATTGGTACCCTAATCGATGTAATTCTTGTAACTAACGAAAATGTGTTGGAGAAGTCTATATTTTTTTCTTAAAACCTTTGGTTACAACGCAAGGCTTGTATTTTTCAACAGTTCCATTAGGTTTTAGTTTCTTTTTCCAAATCCATTTACAACCTATGGATTTGCAGCTTTGAGAAAAGTCTACTAAATATCAGATCTTATTCATCTCAGCATTTATAACTTATTTCAACAAGTCTACATCCAAGGAAGACAAAGCTTCTTGGATGTTCGTTGGATCGCCCTCTAGCTTATTGACCAAGTAATTGAGATCATAATCTCTAGCAACTCTTTTACGTCTTCAAGTTTCAGTTGCTATTCGTTCAATGCATTCATCACTCTTGATCACTGGAAAGTGACTCAAAGAGGTGTCCCAACTATTTATAAATTTAAACGAAACTTATCTTCATGAAAGTCAACATTATTTGATTCCATGAGCAATTTAGCGTTTACGTCATAAAACATCTATGTTTTGCGGTTTACAAAAAACCCAATGAATACACATTCATATGATCTACAAGTGAGTTAAACTATCTTGGGGTCTAGAATCCATACATATGTCAGACAAACTCAAGTTAAAAAATAAGACAATTTAGGTTGTCTTCACTTTAAAATTGCATATGGAGAAATTTGTCTCTAATATTTGGGAACTCTATTGAGCATATAACAAACAGTTAATAAAATTTCCCTCATCCAATGAGATACAACACTGTAATTAAGCATAATAGCAACAATTGAATAGGAATGGCAATTAGACCTAGACCCAGTGGGTACCCGCAAAAAAACCCATAATGGGTAGGGTAAAAACCCGCATAATGGGTATGGGGACGGGTAATTACCCGCAAAATTGAACGGGTATGGGTGCAGGTACGGGTACTATAATACCCACCCCGCCCCGCACATATATTATTATTATTATTATTATTATTATTATTATTAATATGTAAGTTTGTTTTAGCTTAAATAAAAATGATTTTTGTTTTAAATAATTTAGAGATTATTTTTTAGAGATTTTTTAAAGGCTAAATAGCACCCGTGGTCCCTTAACTTAATTTCAATTAACATTTTAGTCATTTATCTTTTTTTTCTTCCCCATTTGGTCCTTTATTTTAATTTTAAGTGACAATTTGATCTTTTATGTTTTAAAATGTCAACAATATTATCCTTTTTTTTTACAAAAATTCAAAAAACTCATCAAAATTTTCAACCAAAACCCATAAAATTAATTATATTCTTTAATATAATACAAATTTCATAAAATTCGTAACTCAAATATTCAAATAAACTCATACAAAAATTTCATTAAATTTCATTCTTTATTTGATGTTGTTAAAAATGGAAATATGAGTTTCTTTGAAGATTTGAGTTTCGAATTTGATAAAATTTGTATTATATTGAAGAATATAAATAATTTTATGGATTTTGGTTGAAAATTTTGATGAATTTTTTGAATTTGTGTAAAAAAAAAAGGATAACATTGTTGACATTTTAAAACATAAAAAATCAAATTGTCACTTAAAATTAAAATAAATGACCAAATTGTAAAAAAAAAAAAAAGATAAAGGACTAAAACGTTAACTGAAATTAAGTTAAGGGACCACGGGTGCTATTTAGCCTTTTTTAAATTATGAATTTTTTAACTCCCGTTTGTTTACTATTATAAAAATGATTTTTTTTTGTACAATAATTTTTAACATGTTTGTATACAATTTTATAAAAATAATTTTTTTAAACTAAAAAATTACCATAAAAGACATAAAAATGATTTTCAAGAAAACATGTTTGTTTGAAAAAATATTTTTTCAATACATGATTTTTTTAAATACACATATGTCTCTCTACTATCTTATGCATCTCTATCTCTCATTCCAATCTCTAACTACTATTTCTTTCACTCTCTACTATCTCAAGTCTCTCTACCTCTCCTTTTTATTACAAACAAATCAACGGATTTAGGTAATTCATTTCATAATTTTTGGATCCTCATGAAAAATAAACATATAAGTAAATCATCACGAAAATATGTTAGTAAATAGTAATAAATTTTGAAGATCTTGTTCTAATATTAAAAATTGAGCTCTTAATAAAAAAAAAGTATAATTTTAATAATTAAAAAAATTTGAAAAATAAATTTTAGTCCCTATACACATATTTGATTCTGATGAAGTAAATAATTGTGATGTTATATTTAAGAGTTTTTTTTATATTATTAATCATGACTTTATAATTATAAATAACTAATATAATACACATATCAATTTTTTTACATATCTTGAAGAGGACTTGCAACTTCATAAAATATTCTTTCAGAAAACATTATTTTTGATGTTTTGATATTTATTGTAGTAATGTACTAATGTTGGATCATGATATATTTTGGAAGTATTGAGTTAGACAATATTTTGGTTTGTAATATTATGATTTGGATTTAAAATATTTGAGAATTTTTTTAAATTTAATCACAAATTATTTATCGATATATTTTTGTTAAAGTGCGGGTAATGGGTATGGGTACGGGCACTTAAGTACCCAGAGGGCAAGGGTACGGGTATTAAAGTTGATACCCACGAGGGTACAGGCACGGGTACGGATATTTTTCTAAACTGTGGGTACGGGGACGAGTACTATACTACCCTACCCATACCCTACCCATTGTCATTCCTGCAATTGAATCAGTTAAACTTTTATTATTTCTTTCAGCTTTATCATTCATTTCAGGTGAATAAGGTCACTTGTTTCATTTATAATTCCATGCAGTTTATAAAAATCATTAAGCATGTGAGAATCATGCTTTGTGCCTCTATCACTACGAAATATCTTAATTTTCCTATTAAACTGATTTTATATTTCTATTACAAAATTTTTAAACAAGATATAACATGTACGAGGTCATAGTCAGAAAAATCATCGACAAAGGTGATAAAATATCATTATTCATTTTTGGTGAATGTTCAATCACATATATTAGAGTGAACTAAGTATAGAGGTTCAAATTCTCTAACTACTTATTTATTTGAACTTTTGGTTACTTTAGCTTGACTATAGAAATCAAACTTTTCAAAATTATTAATAGACAATTTCATAATTAAACCTAAGTTACTCATGTTAGAAATCACATGTTTGTTTACATGACAGAATATAGCATGTCAGATATTAAAATTCCACAATATGTAAACTTAATGATTCGTTTTATTCATTTCAACGTTCAACTTAATCTTGCCATCAATGGCTTACCATTTCCCAACAAAAGTACTATTTTTAGTAATGGTGTAAATATCGACCCCAATAGTCATTGTAAATCCAATGTAATTCAAGAGAAAGTCATAAACTAAATTCTTCCTTATCTCTAGAGTGTACACCACATCATTTAGGATCATAGTCTTTCCATGAGTGAATAGTAACTTCACATGTCTAGTACCAGCAACATTATTAGTGTCGAAATCTTCCAACAACACTTTCTTATCTTTAGCAGCAATGTACGTTTTGAACATAACACAATCATAGCAAACATGGTCGGAGGCACCAACAAAAGAGGGGAAAAAAAGAAAGTTGATAATTGCATCCAACTTAGGTGTTGATAGCGTTTCAGCAAGTGTACTGAATCGTTGCAAGTAATAATTAAAACGGTAGTACCGAGTGTCGAACTCAAGGATTGCGTTTTACTATCGAATTATATTTAATTACTGAAATTGAACAAAAAGTTTCTAGATTGAGTAGAATAATATTTGAAATAACAATAGTAATAAAATTGAACTTTTATAATGAGAAAAATGTCAGGGATGAGTTTCACTGCAAGTCCAACCTTGGTCACTAATTTGATCATAGTTACTGAATTCCTTTATTGATTTGTTACCGAATTTTCTTTAGTATTCTTGCCCTAATGTCTTAGTGACAAAACCTTTAATTCCAAAATAACCCATAATTCCTTAGTGGATTTAAAATTAGGATTAAGCTTTACAGTACAAAAATTCTCTTTTTAAACTGTTGTCTCTGCAACTAATTCAATTGGTTTCATGACCTGCATCTATCCCTAGACTACAATCTCATGAATTTTTTATCTCAAGCATTCGTAAAGTCCACTTCCGTTTCAAATTAAGAATCGTAGAACACTTTAAAGTTGATCAGGCAATAAAAAGCATTAAGCACAGAGATGAGAAAAATAATTCAATAAATTTATTCATATAACCAGGAATCAAATCAGACAAATAAGGGTTTCATCTTGTTTCACTCATCCCTAACAATTAGAGTTTAGTTACTCATTACAGAGATTAAAGAGATAGAGATTAAAGAAGAATTACAAGAAAGATTCATGAATGATTCTTGATAAAACTCCTTCAATGGTGTAGAACAGTCGTCCCTGAGTTTCTCTATTAGGGCACAAGTCTCTAAACTTCCCAATTGACAAAAAGATCCCTAAAAAATCAGAAAAACTCGATTTTATGCAATCTACAGCGCGCCACGCACCCCAGGCGCATGCCTTGCGCTTCAAGCGCATTTAAACAGAATCAGCAGTGCAGAAATGCGCTTCAGGCGCATGCTTTGCGCTTCAGGCGCACAGCATCTTCTATCTGACGTATATTGCATATCTCTACTATTTTCAGTCCAAATTTGGCTCTGGTGTCTTCATGAAAGTTGTAGCTATGGATGTTAGCTTTCATTTGCACTTGGTTTGACTCCAATTGGACATCTACAACTCCATATATCACTGAAATACTCCACATAGGTCATGTTGATTTCTCACCAGAATTCAGCACTGCACTAAAAACAAAGAAACGACGCAAAACTCCGAAAAATCTCTACTTAATCAACGAAATAAGAACATAAGTATTTTTATTAAACCCAAGAACTAGAATCAACAAAATATATCAAATAAATCATTAAATTAACTAATGATTGAAGATAAATAAGACTAAAAACAATGAAAAATATGCATATGATGAAGAGTCATCAGGTGTGCTTTTTCAAATGGTTGACCACTTTATATATATAGTGTTGTATACAAAAATGATCAGAAAAATGAAAGTTTAGATCAAGTGATCGTTGCAAAAAGGACAGTCAAATCAAGCTCGTGGGAGGCTAAAGCTGGAGTGTGGAAGGTGCAGGCAGGTATGTGTCATACACATGCTAACGTGTGCGGAATGTGTGACAAGAATCTGACGTGGATTGTAACTGAAATTTTGTAAAAAAACTATATATAATTTCGATTTCTAAAAATTAGTACACCACCAAGCCCATGTTAAGTCGGACGGTGGCGACAATGGCGTGCACGTGTGGTGGTCAAGTGATATAAGTCTCCCCGTGATAAAAATGCGTACCCCTTACCTGCCACAGAGGTTCAACTTCCACCTTATATACACTATAATTTTGTGTTATCTATCCTATGTAGAAATTTAGCTGTTTTTTAATTCACACATTAGCATACTCTATGTTCCAACAATGATCAAATCATCATCGTGTTGGATTTGGTCACATGGTGCATTTGGGCAAAATGAAATGTCAAGCCTGGGGATTCCAAAATATATTGGTGGAAGGCTTCATAATGAGAGCTATGGACTTCTTCACTTCTTGGCCTGATGCTCACAAGAGCAATGAGACTCAAACCACATTCACTCAAGTCTCTAATATTTGTTGGGAGCCTCTCCCTTTAGGCTCATTCAAATGTATTCAAATGTAATGTTGATGGAGCCAATTTTCATTGGCAATATAGCTTTGAAATTGAAATGTGTTAAAAGATTATCAAAATCATTTTGTTATGACTTAAACGGATTGAAGCCGTATTAAATTCCAAGCTGATGAATGTGAAGCTTGGGGTTTGTGTCAAGCACTTAAATGGCTAATGACTTCAAGTCTACGTAATATTATATTTGAACTTGATTATAAACAAGTAAACTGATTATGTGCACAAAGTCAAATCTAATAATTCCGAATATGGTTCTATCATATATGATAGAAGAGTTATTCTAGCTACGTAACAACATTAAGGTTAATTTTATTAGGCAACAAATTAATGGCAATCATCGTGTTTTGCAATGCATCTATCTCATATGTTTTTCGCAATCACTTTCATTTTCTTTTTTGTTGTATTTCGAATTTGATAAATAATAATATAAAATAATTTAGTTTAGTTTGACTAAAAAAAACTACTCCTCGTTTCAAAATATAAAACAAAATATTTTTTAATTTTGGTGGTTCAAAATATAAGTAAACTTTCATTAAATTTATTTAATTTAATGGTATCATTTCGAAAATATCAGTTAATCAATTTGATTTAAAATTTTATTCTCGTGAAACCAATTCTAATGAAGAGTAATTTGGAGACTGCAACTTTTTTTACCCTATGTAAAAAATAAACAATGCTAAATATGCCCCGCCCCCTATTTCTAAAGTACTCTCTACTTGGAATATTTCTCCATATTGATAATTTTAATAAACAATAGGGGTAATTTTGTCAAACTGGTACCCTCATTTTTAAACTTCTTCCATTTTCCAACAAAAAGTAGTTTTTTTTAAGGGTGTGATATATTTCTTGTGAACAAATATTTCAGTCCTTGACAAAAATTGTATGAAAAAATTTGGTCCATGAAAAATATATAACCAACTTTCAGTTTCTAAGAAAAATAATTTAAGACAATTCATCAGTTGAGTCCTTAATTTTCTCACTTCAGCATCTAGTAATTAAAAATAATAATTTGACCTATACAAAAAAAAAATGTCCGTAAATAACTTGTTCTTCAACAATCACTCATTTTGTATTTCTCTTTCTTCTTTAGCATTCAAGTAACCAACATCAATAAAATTATATCATTGTAATTATAAATAAATAACATGTATTTTGTCTTTAATTTATCGTTCGTACTAGTTCTTATATACTTTTTACAATTGTGAATTATTTAAAATTTTGAATATTGAAGTTATATTGTGCATATTTTTTAATCATAGATCTTTTGTAACAAAGTATTTTTATAAAAAAAATCCGCATATCTTATGAATTTTCTAAGCAGTATTATAGATTTTTAATTAAATATATATTAGCCATTGGATAGCTTTATTTGAATGATAGAAGAAAAAAAGAGCAATAATGGAGGATATATAAAAGAAAAAACTATTAATAATTTTTTGTGTTGTAAGGACAATATTATTTCTTTTCTAATTATTATTAAAAACTAAATTATCTCTTTTTAATTATTATTAGAGACTTAATTGTATATTTTTCAAAATGATCGTTCATGTAAGGACTGAATAGTCTTATTCGTTTATTTTTTAAAACACTAAAAATTATTTTTATCATTTTAAATGATCGAATTAGTGATAAGTATTTAGTCAAATAAGAGTCCTAGACTTTAGGAGTGTTTGTTAATTGATTTAGTCAAGTTTGTTTAGTTATTTTTAGTTAGAACGTGGGTTGTAAACAAATCTGTTTTTTTTTTCTCTATTTATTTACAGCACTTTCACAAAGAATAAACATGTCATTCCTAGTACTTTTATTTGCTTTCTCTTAAATTCTTATTGCATCTAACAATCTGGTATCAGAGCGTGACTTGAGAGATTTGAAAAGAAAGAAACACGTGAGCGAGTGAAGAGAGATGGGTTCAAAAGCAAACTTTGCAGCAGCGTCCATTCTGAAATTCGACGGGGACTACGATTATTGGAGCATGGTCATGGAAAATCTTCTTTGATCCAAGGAGTATTGGGTTGTTGTCGAATCAGGCTACAGCCAATCTACGAGTATGGATGCGATGACGCCAACGCAAAAACAGAATCTAGAGGAGATGAAGCTGAAGGATTTGAAGGCTAAGAATTACTTGTTTCAGTCACTTGACAAGTCAATTCTGAAGACAATCACGCAGAAGGAGACATCCAAATAGCTTTGGGATTCCATGAAGATGAAGTGTCAAGGTAATGCTCGAGTGAAGAGAGCTCAGCTGAATCGTCTACGCCGGCACTTTGAGGTTCTGGCAATGAAGCAGGGTGAATCGATCAATGATTACTTTGGTCGAGTAATGACAGTTGCAAATGACATGAGGAATTATGGGGAAGATGTGAGTGATGTCAAGATCTTTGAGAAGATTTTAAGAACTCTTATTGATAAATGGAACTACATAGTTTGTTCTATTAAGGAAGCCAAGGACATAGATCAGCTCTCTGTGGATGCCATGCAAAGTTCTCTGCTCGTTCATAAGCAAAAGTTCAAAGGAGATGGAGGACAAGAACATGCTTTGATGGTGATTCATGAAGAGGGCTATGGTGGAAGAGCACAAGGAAAAGTTGTTTTCAGAGGAGGCCGAGGACAAGGTAGAGCAGGGGTCGCCTAAATTGGAACAAAGATACGGTTGAGTGTTATAAGTGTCATAAACTTGGACACTTTCAGTACGAGTGCCAAGCAAATTATGCAGATTTGGATGAATCAGAAGAGATGGTGTTAATGGCGTATATCGATACGCTTGGAGGTGATCGAGACGACGTATGGTTTATTGACTCTGGATGCAGCAATCACATGTGTGGTGATTCACCACTCTTCTGTGATTTAGAAAAGGGGTTCAACAAGGTGGTCAGACTGGGGAATTATGCAAGCATGAATGTTGTTGGAAAGGGAAGTGTTCGATTGACTATAAAAGGAGTGAAACACCTTGTACGAGATGTGTATTCTGTACCGGGGTTGAAGAATAATCTTCTTAGTGTTGGGCAGCTGCAAGAAAGGGGTTTGGCTGTATTAATGCAGTCAAATATGTGTCGGATCTATCACCACACAAAGGGATTAATTTTCAAAACCACCATGGCAGCTAATCGAATGTTTGTGCTACTATCGAACACTCGATCAGTCAAAGGATAAAAGGATGGTATTGAAGAGTGTTTCCAAGCAATGACTCAAGACGTACCTCATTTATGGCATTGAAGATTCGGCCATCTCAGCTACAAAGGGTTGAAGACTTTGCAAACAAAGGGCATGGTGAGAGGCTTGCCAAGTTTCTCTGAGGGGGAGATTACGTGCAGTGATTGCTTGAAAGGGAAGCAGTGTAACACCCCGAGTTTAAAACACAGCGCGAGTGTATTTTTTTTTTTAAATAAATAAGTAAAATTATTTTCCAGATTTAATTCAAAAAGAATTAAAATAAAGTTTTCACTAATTCATTTCATAAAATGGTACGTCGTAATTTAATCAATGAACGTAATTAATTAGTTTCATCATAAATATCACTAAGTACTTATCTTTGGAAATTAATAATAACATTAATACATTTCAAAGGATCATTGTCGTATCATCCCAAAAAAAAAATATCAGAGTGCGGAATAGTTTAGCGGAAAAGTAGTACAATAATTTCCAAAATAAAACAATTTACATTTTCCAGCTCAAATCCTATACATCAAATCTAACCGATCATGCACTAAAGCTACAGTAGCACGGATTTCCTCCGCATCCCAAACAAGTCTCATCCGACTCCGCCACTCGCCTCGATGTAACCTCCTCTTCCTCATCATACAGAGAGGGATCAGTCTCCTCCGAAGTCAGATCAATGCACAATCTAGGTCGCTTCAGCGGTGCCGGAATCTCATAACAATCATCGGATATCCTAGATGGACCCGGAATATCAGCTGCTACTGGCGTCAGCCCTTTGTTCTTTTCTTCCGCCTCAGAATCACGTACAGCCCCTCCAACTGGCTCCTCCGCATCATCAAAAATTATGTGCGCCTTCAATACCAAACGGGAAGGCACAGGAAAGTCAATCCTCACATAACTATGCTCCACGTAGTGCACCACTCCGCTAGTCCTACAGGTCCTCTTCACTCTCCCCGTGTAAGTAGCTCTGCTTGAGATGGGGTCGTATACCCAAGCAGTAGACACAGAACGATCAATGAAATCGAGCGACGTTTCCGTCGTCTCGGGACCCACGGGTGGCATGGGTTTGAGGGGCATCTGAGGGCAAAGCCCCATTTTCACAATAATAGTAAAGGGTCACCGACCGAAATTAACAATTAACACATAGCATTTATATCACAGTAACAAACATATCCATGGCATATCATATAACAATGATGAAAATTAAGGATGCTCATTTGAAATTTCATGACATATATGTTTTTCAAACAGCAACCAATTAACATGGAAAACATATTGTAAGTACGACTACCATCTCAGCAATCACAAACATTCATCAGAAAAATTCAGATATTACCACGTACTTACACACATCACTTTCCAATCATCATCATATAACCAAATCGTGACCCACCGGTCAATCCCTCGATGCAATATGTATATGCTCATGTATACAATTTCTTGGAATTACCAAGGTGCAGTCGCTCAACAGACCAGCACAATTTAAATATGGTTGACTTTAACGGCCCTCAAGACCAGGGTGCAATCGCTCAACAGATCAGCACTAGTGCAGTCGCTCAACAAACCAGCACGTTTCACATATTTGAATGGACCACCACGAACACGCGGCCACTCTACAACCCATCACGGTTACTACTTTCACGTGTATTAGCCTCTCACAGGCCAAATACACAGAAGTTAAATCCTCGCACGGATAGAATTGACCACCACGAACACGCGGCCATTCCGTAGCCCACTACTGTGGTTACTACTTAACTTCACGGACCATCACGGTTACCGCATTACTCTGTGGCCCATCACGGTCACCACCTTACTATGAAATGCATGGACATGCAATGTTTTCTCTTCACTGAAAACAGTATGCAATATCAGAAAAACTCAGCCTTTCCAGCATTCCCCCAAAACATCTCAACACAATTAATTTCATCATCAACACATCAATGATTAAACATTCCAGCAAACATTATCACTTTACATTATCTCAAAATTCCATTCTTAATTATCATAAGTCTTTCCCCCAACTCTTAAAATTCATAAGACAGTGGTTAAAATTGCGATTTCTGGAAAACATGAATCTGTATTCGAATACAGCTTCTCTGTATTCGAATACAGAAGCCAAAACAGTGCAGAATTAACACTTTGTATTCGAATACAGCCCCTGGTATTCGAATACAGAGGCAGTCTCTGCACAATTCAACATTTTTCACTACATCAGTAAAGTCTCCAAAAACTTCATCACCACCACTTCAAACTATCACAAAAATTCCATTTTAATTCATCACAAACCTTCTCAATATTCCCTAACACTTAGGGTCTATAAAACAATGTTTAAAACTTTGATTTTCTGAAAAATACGAATCTGTATTCGAATACAGCTCTCTTGTATTCGAATACAGAAACTGAAAACTGCAAATTTAACACTCTGTATTTGAATACAGCATACTTGTATTCAAATACAGAAGACAAAAACAGTGTAACTCAGTATTTTCTCCAAAATCATTAAAGGTTTCCAGAATCTCATCCTCTCCTCTTTAAAACTATTTCAAAACTCCATTTTAAATCATTTTAACCCTTCACAATGTTCCCCAACACTTTAAGATTCATATGATAGTGTTTAAAACTTGATTTTCTGGAAAACACGAATCTGTATTCGAATACAGCTTCCTTGTATTCGAATACAGAAGCTAAAACTTGAGTTTCTGGAAAAACACGAATCTGTATTCGAATACAGCTCCCTTATATTCGAATACAGAAGCAAAAATTGTGAAAGTCAGCATCCTGTATTCGAATACGAGACTGTCGTAGTCGAATACAGATGCAAATACAGTGTTAAAATTGCACTTCTGTATTCAAATACGACAGAGTCGTAGTCGAATACAGATGCTAAGTCAGAAGCAAAATCCTTCATCTGTATTCGAATACAGAGGCCCGTATTCGAATACAAGTTTGAAAACTTGAGTAAAACAAAAGCTTGGCAGGCTGTATTCGAATACACTCATGCTGTATTCGAATACACCTTCGAATTCAATGAAAATTTCTTGAGACTTCAACACATTTTCAAACTGTTTCCTTTGAAAAATCAGCAAAACACCAAAACAGATTCAGCACTCTTTTGAACCACAAAACTCAGGCATTTTTCATCAATAACAACTTTTCCAGAATAACACTTTCATCATTTAAAATCTCTCTTCTTTTGAAAACATCAGCATCACCAGAATCACTCACAATCAGAATGTCAACCACACAGAACAGACCTTTTTCAACATTTACATTGTTGATCATTTCTCAAAACAACATGCAAGGTATTTCCAGGCATTCTTACACAACCAATCACAACATGCAAAGCATTTTTAGCTTCTCACACAAGCAGAACAACATTAATACATTCAGCCAACAGCAACCATCACATAGCAGCAAAACACCAACAGAATGTATTTTTTTCGCATTTTATACAATCAGCACAACAGTTTTAAAAATATGTATTTTGATCACCTTCAAAATAACACGCAAGACATTTTTCAGCTTTCCCACACACAAACAAAACAACTTTAGTGCATTCAACCAAACAACAACCATCACAGAATCATTACACATCAACAGAATGCATTTTCTCCATTTTTTAAAATTTCATTGCAAAAACAATTTTTCTTTAAACAATGCTGAAAACATCAGTAATGTCATGACAGTTATGCATTTACAGCCCTAATGCAACTAGAAAGTGGAAGGTGCCCTTACCCTTGTTGCGTTTCTGCTACTGCTCACGTTTCTGTTTTCGTTCCCGTTTACGCGTCAAAAATCGTTGAAACTCCGGCTTGCGTTTACTACTACGAAAATGGGTTCTCTAGCTCCGGAATGATGAGAAGAACAACTTTTGTACTGGAGGTTTTCTGGTTTGGTGCTTGGATTTCCAATTAATGTCACTTTTGAGGAACTCCCTCTTTTTTTTTTTTTTGAATCGTGAATAGGATTTAGAATGGGAAGGGAAGAAGAAGGTGGGTATTATTACATGCAGTATGGAGGAGGAATGGTGTTCTGATTTTGCCCATCCTTCTCACTCCTATATATAGGCTTGTGTGGGTGCCACCTCACCCGACACTTGTTTGATCCTCAGCACTTAACCAGTCTCGTCGCAATTAGCCGATAATCCCTTAATTAACTGTCCGTTAATTTAATTACTCGTAATTAAATTAATTTATTCTTCATCCAATAATCTTAATTCATCTTCCAAAATAAATATATATATATATATATATATATTCACTCAAAACATACATATATTAAATATTTTACAAATATCCCCAAAATACACTTAATATTAATTCCATAATTTTAATTTTAAAATTAAGGGTCTTACAAGCAGCATCGAGATGTAATCCCAAAGAAAAGTACATGGAGAGCATCGGCAAAGTTGGAGCTCATTCACGCTGATATTTGCGGTCCAATATCTCCTGTTTCAGAGGGAAGCAAGAGGTAATTTATTTGTTTCATTGATGACTATATTAGGAAGGCATGGGTGTATTTTCTTGCTTTTAAGTCAGATGCATTCACTTACTTTAAGATATTTAAAGCCCTTGTCGAAAAAGAAACTAGTTTGCCCATTAAATGCCTCATAACAGATCATGGGGGTGAATTCACATCAGATAAGTTCAAAGAATATTGTGAAACGAATAGGATCAAGAGGCAATTAACTGCTGCATATACACCGCAGCAGAATGGAGTTGCTGAGCGAAAAAATAGAACTGTGATGAATATGGTGATGAGCTTATTGGTTGAGAAGAATGTTCCAAGAAAATTCTGGGCAGAGGCAGTGAATTGGGCATTTTATGTTCTTAATAAAAGCCCGACGTCATCAGTGAAAGAAATGACGCCAGAAGCAGCTTGGTGCGGGGTGAAACCTTCAGTCGAGCCCTTGAGAGTCTTTGGTTGTATAGCACATGCTCATGTACCGGATGCTCGAAGAACAAAGCTTGAGGATAAGAGTCGTTGTTGTGTTCTTTTAGGGGTAAACGGAGAATCGAAGGCATACCGGCTATATGATCCTATCTCTAAGCGGATTATAATTAGTCGGGATATCATTTTTGAAGAAGACGAACAATGGAACTAGGAGAGGAGCTCTGAAGATGACAGAAAGTTTGATCTAGAATGGGAAGATGATAAAGGTGAAGAAGTGGAGGACTCTGATGATGGTAATGAAGAAGAAAACATAACTTCTCCGGTGAGGAACGAATCCAGTGATGGCAATGAAGAAGATGAAGCGGCTCCTCCGGTAACAACCCGAGTTAGAAGAGCACCAACACATTTGAATGATTTTGTCTCTGGTGATGGTCTCTCTGATGAAGAAGAAGGGGTACAAACTCACTTAGCCTTGTTTGCTAATGTCGTTCATTCTGATCCAATTTCGTTTGGCGAAGCGGTAAAGGAGGAGAAATGGAGGACAACCATGGATGCCAAAATGAGATCAATTGAGAAGAATGGAACGTGGGATCTTATTGAGCTGCCTAAAGGAGCTAAAAGAACAGGAGTCAAATGGGTGTACAAAACAAAATTGAATGAGCACGGAGAAGTGGATAAACACAAGGCTCTCTTGGTCGCAAAAGGGTATGCTCAGGAATACGGAGTTGATTATGAAGAAGTATATGCTCTTGTAGATCGCATGGACACAGTTCGAATGATTTTAGCACTTGCAGCACAAAGAACTTGGTGTGTGTTTCAGCTGGACGTAAAATCAGCTTTCCTTCATGGGAGCTTAGCTGAGAATGTGTACGTGGAGCAGCCAAGGGGTTATGAAATAAAGAATGAGGAACATAAGGTGTATAAGCTCAACAAAGCTTTGTACGGATTCAAGCAGGCATCGCGAGCATGGTTCAGCCGCATTGAATCATATTTCAGAAAGGAAGGTTTTGGGAAGGAGGACAGTGAACAAACTTTGTTTACGAAAGTCAACAAACAAGGTAAATATTTAATCATTAGCTTGTATGTTGATGATTTAATTTATACCGAGGATGATGAGAATATGATGTTTGAATTCAAAAAGTCCATGATGAAGGAATTTGATATGACGAACTTGGGTAAGATGAAGTACTTTCTTGGTATTGAGGTAGTTCAGTTTGATGGTGGTATATTTATCAATTAGGTGAAGTATGTAATGAAAGTGTTGAGATGTTTTGGAATGGAGCACAACAATTCTGTTGAAAATCCAATGGTTTCAGGATTCAAAATCTCCAAAGATGAAAATGGTATTGAGATGGATGGTTCGTTCTTCAAGCAGCTGATTGGGAGCATGATGTACTTAACCACTATGAGGCCAGATATAATGTCTGCAGTAAGCTTATTAAGCAGGTATATGTTAAGGCCTACAGAACTTCATCATTCGGCAGCCAAGAGAATTCTACGTTACTTGCAAGGTACAACAAGGTTTGGCATTCTTTACAGAAGATGAGGAAGTCAGGAGTTGATTGGTTTTACTGACAGCGATTATGTCGGATCGGTGGAAGATAGAAGAAGCACCTCAGGCTATGTTTTTATGCTAAGTGGAGCAGCAGTGACTTGGTCTTCTCGAAAGCAACTGATCGTAACACTAAGCACAACCGAAGTTGAATTCATTGCAGCTGTAGGAAGTAGTTGTCAAGCAATATGGATGCAAAGGGTGCTAAAGAAGATTGGCTACATGTGCGGTGAGGGTACTGTCATCTTTTGTGACAATAGTTCGACAATTAAGTTGGCAAGGAACCTGGTGATGCATGGCAGGAGCAAGCACATTGATGTGCGCTACCATTTCTTACGCGAGCTAGTGAATGATGGAGTTGTGCAGCTTCAATTTTGTGGTACAAGGCAACAGATAGCGAACATCCTCACCAAACCGCTCAATCTGGAGTCATTTCAAGAGCTAAAAAGGAAGCTTGGAGTGTGTGAACTACACAGGTTAACTAGATGCAAATGCAGTCTAGTTCAAGGGAGGGAATGATAAGTATTTAGTCAAATAAGAGTCCTACACTTCAGGAGTGTTTGTTTCCTTATTTTTAGTTAGAACGTGGGTTGTAGTTTGTTACAACAAATCTGTTTTTTTTTTCTATTTATTTGCTGCACTTTCACAATAAATAAATAAACAAGTCATTCTCAGTACTGTTATTTGCTTTCTCTTAAATTCTTATTGCATTTAACAATTAGGTCTTACAGTTTTTTTGGAGATTAACATAGGTCTTTACTAATTTTTTTTTTGTTTATTTTTGAGACTACAAATAGAACTGCTGGTATTTTGTCTTTATTGGTAGTTTTTTCAAAACAAATGTTCTTATTTATTTGTGATTTTCAAATTTCAAAGTTATTTTTTTTCTTTCTATGGAAGAGATAATATAATTACTACAAAAAATTCACACACAATTGCAACATCACAGCTTCGAATTCTAGACATAATATCTAACTTAAGAATATGACATTTGTGAATTAAAACTTAAGGCAAAAGTCTAGTTTTTTATCAATTATAGCCTCGTTCATTATTTTGCAAAAGTATAGTTGAAATGTCCTTATTTATTCAAGCTACTTCCAAGTTATGCAAAACAACCTTAAAAAAAGTTTGAGACATCATATCATTATTTAATTTTTTTATTAAAAAAGTGGTAATACATCATTCAAATTGAAAGAAATTGTATCAATTGAAATTAATACAATTGAAATTAATACAATTTAAAATTAATAAAATTGAAAATAATGACTTCGTAAATAAATTTACAATATCCAAATTAATAGCATAAAACATAAAAATGCATACAAATGTGACAAAACTTATAAATATTACATTTAATCCCTTTAAAAGTATAAAATTTAATATTTGTACAACATCCAATGTATAAAATAAAATGCATTTTAAAAATAGTAAATTTTTATTAAATAAATGGTCATAATAAATAATTTTCAAAGATGTTTTTAATAAGATCGTTATTTCAAATAACTTTAAATACACACTTTGCAAATAGTTCAAATAAAGTAGATTTCAAGGTCTACTCTGTTCCATCTCAAATATAAGTAAAAAAAATTATTAATTATTTTTTGTCTCAAATGTATTTTATACTTTATTTAATTACTAAAAATACTTTTTTTTAAATTAAGAAGGTGAACTTCTTTTAATCAAAGTGACACAAGTGATCAATTTACAACTATCTCTCATAAGATTTGAACTTCATATCTTGAGATTGTACGACCAAATTTTTACTACATAATTAACACTTCTACTATCCTAAAATACTTTCAATTAGCACAAATGATATCTTTCCATTGCTCTTTTTTCTCATAGAACAAGTTCCCATAAATGTTACTTTTGACAATGCTCATATATTTTGATGAAATCAATAAACTTAATTGCATTTAACTAACTGTTCAATAAGTATGAATTTAATTATTTTTTAAGACATAAGGGAGTACTAATGTCATATATGAAAGAAAAATAAACAATTTATAGCATTTACATGCCAAAATTATCATTTTCTTTGTCCGACAAAAAATATGTGTCCGATAAAAATTGTAAATATATTTGATCATTTCACACAAATTAAGAAAAATTTATAAATAAAATAACGAGAATAATGATTTTACAAAATTATCCTAATTAATCATTGATGTATTTCTTTATCATAAATATATAAATTGGAGAATAATAACTTGAGAGTGATGTAAATAGTTTTAAATAGATGGTACAGTTGAAGAAAAATAATAGAATTAAATATAAAACTAAAATTGACACTATTTTTGAAATAATTTTTGGCTTCATTACAATTTTGCTTCTTCTATTTTCACCTAATTTGGGAAATTGGTTCTCATATTTTAAAATCAAACAGATTTGGTCTCTTTTTCATTTTAAACGATGTAACATATGATACAATATGATTTTGAATGATTAGTACCTATAAAATTGCAATAAAAACCACTAAAAACTCCAATTTCAACTTATAAAATTATTCATTTTTTGAAATTTAATTAATAATATATACATAATTAATGTATCTAGATGATTTTACATCAGGATATTGTATGCCACATTATTTAAAATATGTTAATTCATTATTTTTTTAGTTTAAAAATTTGAAATATAGATCAAACCTGTAAAATTTCAAATTTTAAAATAAGAGGACCAATTTAAATAAAGAGACCAAATATGTAAATAAGTCATAATTTTGTGTGGAAATGTGGTCGTTATTACGAGACGGAATGTATTATATATATATATATATATATATATATATATATATATATATATATATATATATATATATATATATATTATATCAATTTTTTTACGAAGATATTTTTCCCTGTATATTATATAATATAATATTAGTATATACATATATATTTATTATTTGAAATTAATTATACATAAAAATATAATTTTTAAAAATTTATTTAATTAGTATATCTTTCTTCTTTGACGTATAATAAATATATCTCATTATAAAAATAATTAATAATAAATATGTGATTGGCATGTGGTAGTTAATTCTTGAATGAATTTGTGGTATTTTTTATTTGCTTAAGTTTAAAAAAAATTGAGTCAAAGAAAGTTTTACAAAAAACAAATCTTAAGGTTATGTTAAAATAATAATTTTTATATATTTAATATAAAGTAAGAAATTTAATTCGTTTGAATATCATTATAAAATGTATTTTTTTTATTGAAATTTCTTTCAATTACAGATTTTTTTTAGAACCAATTAAAGTAAAGTTTTAAAAATATAATAAATATATCCTTTTGAAAACCTCCTTTTCAAAACTTTATATTAAATACATTTAATGCAATATTTTAATAAAATAAAATAAATAAAAAAACCTTAAATTAATGCACATTTTAATTCAAAGGCTCAAACAAAAGTATGAGTTATATTATTCTAAGGAAGAATTGTAGATAACATCACAAAACATTTGCCTATTCTTCCTCAACATTTTCTCAACTTCATCAAGATCCATTTTAGTCATGACAAAGAATGAAGAGGGTTCCACCAAGTCTCTCTCACTAACAAAAGAGCCCAAAGTTGATGAAAACAACATGAGACTCACACATAGTGATGATGGTGCTATTGGTAGAATTGAAGGAGAAATGGAGACACAAAAAAAGAGAGCTAATCAACAAAACGTAAAAATTCCATGGCAAATGGAGGAGCTAACTAGTGGGAAGGTTGTCACAAAAGAAGGACAGTCCACGTCAGCAACCTTGAGTGATTCAATTCAAGAATCCAACTTGGGGGGTCCCCATAAGAAATCAACCAAAACTAGTTCAATCTGTCAAAAACGAAAATTTTCTGAAGGTATATATAACTTTAGAGTTTTTTTTTTTTTGGTCACCTTATATCGTGTCAAAATCATTGGGATCAATTTTTCACAATATGTGAATTTTACACTTAGATTACAATTTTCTACAAATCGTTTTTCCTTTTATTTTATTTTATTTTTATTTGGTTATTTGATGTCTAAAGTTTAATTTTTTTTATATTAAAACTAAGGCACACAGAAGATGTTTTCACAAGTCTTGTCTTGGATCAAAAACATATTCATAATTGTGGTGGGAAGAGTTGAATTGATTGGACTGGTGTTGATAAGTTCATTAATGTATTGAATTGTTTGGAATGAATTTCATGTGATATTTAATTTGTGATGTATTAGATTGAAGTATTTTTTTACTGTCTTAATAATTTTTTCTGCTTATACAAAAAAAAAAAACTAGGACATGTATCACGTCCTTATCACTCCCAAAATATTCATAACATCTTAATATCATTTCTTTAAAAAATCATATATTTCAATCGATATTTGCAAATGTAATTTAAAAAAAAAAAAACATAATATTTATAGTTTAGATGTTATGAATATTTTGAGTGATAAGAACGTGATTTAGATGTTGTGGTTTTTTTTATAAGCATAAAAAAATTATGAAGCCAAAGTAAATGAGATTCTTCAATATAATAAATCACAAATTAACTATTACATAAAATTGATTTCAAACAATCCAATACATTAATACAGAATTGTTTTAGTATCTCAGATAATTTAATGAAGTATATTTATTTGTGATCAATCCGAACAAAATTTCATTATACTAGCTATAAATGTTGCATTATTGATCTTAAGCTGATTGTTTTGCTCTGAATGTCATGTTCACATTTATTTAATTATTGTTGCATGGTTGCAGAAGAAGATGAAGTGACTAGTAAGGAAATTAGCAAGAAGGTCTTGTTGAATATTAATGAAGTTGCTACACTTGAAAGTGATGAAGAAAGGGTTTCCAATGCACAAAATGATGAAGTGGATTTTTCTCTCAAACAGAAAATTTCTGTTGGTTGTGCCAATGTCAATAGATTTGAGTTGAATAATCCTCCCGCTGATGAAGGTTAGCTTTAATCTTAATTTATAATATCAATTGATTATTGATAGTGTTGTGTTGCTTGTAACATGATTCACCCACTTTATCTATCAATAAGCTGTCTTTGAATTCTCTGCGCCAGCCACATTGTGCAAAAGTTATTGAGTATTCGATTTAAAGAGATAAAATATTTATCTCTAAATTGAATAGTTCTTACAGTCGTTGCAATGTGACGAATCAAAGTTCGAATATGCCTATGAAAAATTTAAAACCCTTTTTTAATAACGTAGTCAAGAGGCGTGTTATGTTGGTTGTAACAGTAGTATAAGTATAGATGTAGAAGTTTCATCTGTGAGATTTTTGGATTCAAGTATAAATAGTTAATCCTACATTGATTATGAATGAGTTAAATATTAGATATATAAGATAGACGGTCTATATATCTATTGCATAAAATTTTAAATAGAAATACGATGTCAAAGTATTTTCATTCAAAAATATTTAGTATGTTGTTAGCTCTAGTTTTTCAAACTCTCTCACATTTGGCATAGGACTGGAGCCAAGAATACAAGTCTAAGGTGGACAAATCTAAAAGAAATAGAAAACATAAATTTGCAAATAAATAAAAAAATCAATTCACAAACAATACTATAGTACATTGTTTACTATTAAAAGAAATTATAGTCACATTGAGTATAGGATACAGCCAACCTAACAAGTGCAAATAGTACAAGATACAATCTGGTCATTTGGCTTGCAGTATTGCGTAACTTATAGCTAATGAGAAACAATGTCATCTTCAAAGGGAAAGTGGAATCTGTTGATAAAGTTTTAATTTGTCTTGGTCTTGGCTTGTAGGTTTTAAGGGGAAACAGTTTGGAATCATTAATCCAATGTTTTGTTTTCTGCTTAATTAACATTTTCTTGTATATAATGAGTTCGAGTATCACTTGTACTCTCTAATAATGCATCTTGCTTATAAAAAAATAAGTGGAGCCAACATACAAGGGCCAACTAGCTCTTAGCAAAAAATTAAAGGAAGAAATATATGCAATCACCATCTTAGAAAAACAACATAAAAGACATCCACATTTTCTAAGAAATAATATCAAGTTCTTGAACACGAAAGAAAGTTTTAGATTTTGTTATAACCCACATTCTTCCAAATTTTCTTCCAAATTCTACCATGGAATATATAGGACAAAAGAGTCTGGTTGGTCCGAATATTTCCTTTTGTTTTTATAAAAATATAAAAGATACTTGAATCCTTACATAAAAAAATATGACCTGAATTCAACATCATAACAAAAAACATTTACGAAGGGTTGCAACTTTAGACTAATCTTGTAAATTTGGTGCACAAAGTATATTTCATTAATTCTTCTCCCAATCTATGAATCCAAAAACCTATTAATCCTGCTCATTGTCGAGTCATTTAAACTAAACCAAGTGAATCTACTATCATGTGGTGAAAGATCTTCTAGTTCCATATATATCATAAATAAATATGGATACTTCGTCACATATCTTACCATTAAATGACACATTGGCTTCTTTTCTCTCGTTTCTTTCTTACAACATTAAAATCACATGTTGCACACAAATATCTCCTAATCTCCTTTTATACAATACTAGGTCATGCCACAATTTCCCCTTAATTTAACAAACATACTAAAAAAAATGGAAATAACCAAGAAAACTAGAAACAGAAAAATAAAATTGGTCACTAAATCTGAGCGTCTTTAATATTAGTAATGAAATTAGAGACAAATTTTACCTTTTTTGATCCATAAATATCCGTATTTGTTTTAATTTTTTTAATACTATACATTCACTTATAACACAAAAACTATCCCTACAGTCTAAAACAACTTTTCACTATAGAATTTCTTCTTACTAGTTGGTATGTTGATTTGTACGTGCGAAACAAATAAAACAAAGTTAAATTATACTAATTTCTCCTAAGGCTTTCTTAAATAACACTAACATCTTCTCTAATTTTTAACTATTTATTTTTTTATTGAAAGTGACAAACAGAAACCTTCTCGTTAACACGTTAATTTTTTGTTAAATAACTTCTTCACTTTCACTTTCACTCCACAAATCACAATGAGGAACATAGATGCAAGGTACATCGACAATGTCAAAAGGAGAAGGGAACTGTTGCACATGACGACAAAATTGGTTTCAGTGACTTTGGAAATTGAGGATGTGTTGTTTGGTTGTTAGGTTTGAGGTGGTTCACATTTCAGTCAATAAGTTATAGGAAATTATCAACAACAAAAAATGCTTAATTGAAATAAAAGAATCCACAAATACACTTATAAAACATAGAAGATTGCAACAATAAGGAAAAATAACGAGAAAGTAGAAGACTTAACATGGTTAAAAAGAAATGAGATATTTGTCTTGTCGCTATAAATAAAAAATAAAAGAGATTTGTTTTTAGGTTAAAAATTAGAAGTATCAATGTCATTCAAAAAGACATAAAGGGAGGTGAATATAATAAAAGTACTAATTAAACAAATCTCTCTTATTTATATATATACATGCATTTAAGAATATTAGGGACGAGGGTCATGATGATTGAAACAAAAGTAAATGCTCTCTTTGACCTTGAGTACATTTTGAATTTATGTTTGGCTATATTTATAATTATTGCTGAAATAGATATTGGCCTTTCAATAGAAGTTCTATATGGAATTGATATTTATAGCATGATTTAAATAAGATGCCACTGTTGAAGGATTTAAGTAATTTTATTTTTTAATTTTATATTATATTTCATTGACTGTTTAATGTAGAACCGCAATAAATATTATTTGACTTTAATTAAAATGATGGTCATGTAACAATTGTCTTAGATTAATCTTTAAATATGTCTTTTATTAGTTAATTTAGTTCATATAATTCTTTGGATTATGTGTTTTAGATTGCATATCACTCGTTTAAGAAACCAATATAATTCTTTAGTTTTATATAAATATTGGAGTTTTATTAATAGTCTCTATAAATATTAATATTAATTAATAGCTTTGTTATTAAGAAATATAGTTCAAATTCTGTACATAATAGTTATAAAATAATCATTAGTATTACTATTATTAATAATAATAATTTCTTCTTCTGCAATTTTTTTAAAAAAAAATGTCAAACTCTTTGATACTTTATTTATGTGTTGCTATGTGATTAAAGATGAAGAGATTAGCATGATGGGAAAAGAAAATGAGAACTCGTGGCCAATGCAAGGACTGATCAAAGAAGATACCCATGAGATAGAGGGAGAGAAGCACTCTTCTAAAGTGAAAATTGAAAAAGAAATTGATGGTAATGAAGCTAAGCACCCTATTAAGGAAAATGTTAAACCTACTGGCATGAATGAAATGGAGTCTTCTTCTTTTGTGAAGGAAAATGTCCAAATTGTTGGGAATGAAAGGAGGATCTTCAACTTCGACTTGAACGAGCTTCCTATTGATGAAGATGACCATGAAGATCATGCCTAAAGTTTGCATCATTAATACTCTCTTTGAAATTAAATCAAACTAAAAATAATTTTAAAATGTGGATGTATTTTTTTTTAAATTTAAATTAAATACATCTGTTTTTTAAAATTATTTTTGTTTATAATTTATTTCAAAAGAAGTTTTATACAACTACATTTTGCGTAAATCATGTGGGCAAAGACAATTATAAACTTATCTTTGCTTTTGAAGTTTTTTAGACTTAATAATCTCATATATTTGAATTGTGTTGTGACTTTAATTAAGTATTTATGTGAATTTTGTTGTTATAATTTAATCATTTATTTAAATTAATGCATGTAATTGGAATGATTTTAGGTACACATATTTTGCTCTCTTTTTAATCTCATATATAAACAAAAAAAAATTACTTACTTGATATAAATTTAAACAAAATATATAAACTTTTTTTTATATTTGAAATATAGGAGGAAATGTGTCATAACAAAATTTAAACAATAGATTTTATCCCTACATTAGCTTTTGAAAAGACAAGCAATATTGTTCTGTTTAGAATAAATAGTTTTTATAACATTTTACGGTATAAGCTTTTTAACATAAGTATTTTAGTATGCAGAAATTATTTTTATAATAAAAGATAAAATAAAGTTAAACTGTTTTTATATAAATCATAACTTATTTTTATAAGTTATCTAAGAATATATAGTTTATGAAAACTTACTCAAAATAATTTATATATAAATATGTCATTGGTTTTATAAACTCTTCTAAACAGTTTTAAAATGTTTATATCAATAAATAAGTTCAAATAAATCAATTCAAAAAAATTTTATATATATATATATATATATATATATATATATATATATATATATATATATATATTTTAAAAGACATTGTGTTATCAAAGGAAAATGTATACATAAAGTGCCTACAAAAACTGCTATATAGCTGCTTTGGAAAATTTCCTATATATTATAGCATATAGCTGTGTTGTATTTTTCAAATTTAAATTTCAAAAACAATTGTGTTGTTAAAATAAAATTTGGACAGACAAAATGTTCGACAAAAATTGGTATCTACTTTTGAAATTTATAGGGTATAGATTTAAATTTATATTTTTATTGAAAAAATTATAATAATTTATTTACAACAACAACAAAAAAAACAACAACAACAACAACAACAATAATAATAATAATAATAATAATAATAATGCAATTAGTGAGAGAAATACATGAGTAGTTTTATTATAATGGGAGTAGATTAAGTAATCAAATGATATATTAAAAAAAAGATAAGGACTAATAATATTTTTTAAAAAAGATGTGACTAAATAAATAATAAAAATAATAATGCAAAATTAGTGGGATAAATAAATATATAACAT
>JBBPBO010001985.1:20206619-20249424 GCA_037974295.1 Cicer cuneatum
AAAAAAAAAAACATTTTATTTTATCTTCAGTAAAAATATTTACTTTAAAAACCTTTCTTCAAGATAAAATAAACACGTATTAAAAATTAAAAACATAAAATGGTTTCACAGATTAAACAACCCAAAAAAAATCATTAAAATAGTTTTAATAGTGAATCGAAATCTAACTATATATTTTATCAAGTTCGTTCAAGTCATTTATTTATTTTGTAGTACATGTATATTGATTATATTATAATATTAACTATGTTATTAATATTTTATTTCTGAATAAAGTTTTTTTAAAATAAATTTTAGATTGTTAAATTTTTATTTGCGGTACTATGTCACAAGATAAATAAAATGATTTTCTATTGAAAATGCTTATTTTATAAATTATAATTATTTTTTGCAACGGCCAATTATAAAAAATCAAAACTTAAAACTTGTTAAGTTTCTACATAAAAATTTTACCTCTCAAAATGCATTATTATTTGTTATCATTTATTTAGCCAAATCTTGTTAAAAAAATTATCAGTCTTTCTTTTTAATATATCATTTTATTGTTTAAACCACTCCCATAACAATAAATCACATGTTTTTGTTAAAAAAAAACTAAAATTCCATATCTAAAAGTTGTTTAGCCTCCCAAATTGATGGTAATTTTGTAAATTTTATACTTTATTTATTTATTTCTCTCAATAATTGTATTATTATTTATTTAGTCACATTTTATAAATAAAAATATTTTAATTGTCAAATATACATGTTTCTATTAAAAAAGTTTAATTTTTTTTTATCTCGTTTAATAATGTGGGAAAGCTTAAGTCAACTATTTATGGATACAAGCTTAATTTCATTGGAAGTTACACAAAACACCTTTTAAAAAATATAAATTGTATTTACAATAACTTTGAAGGGTTCTCAATTTTACCATCTTCTTATTGTTCGTTATAGATTAATTTGACTATTATTTTGATTATTATGTTGTTGAGTCTAATTAAAATATTTAATTTCATGTGAAAAACTCATTAGCTTGAAGAATGTTATATATACTCGGTATGATATTTTTTATATTTTCCAATGATAATGGAAAACAATATTATAATAATTTAATTATCTATATTACTTAATTATTAATATTGATATTTTATTTTATAATATTTAAAAAGATTTATTATTTTCAATTAATTATCTTGTCGTGTCCTGCACTGGTCGCAAGTCTTGTAATATAAATATAATAAATCTTAAAAAAACTCTTAATTTTATATAAACAAGGAATGTGTTTTCGGGGTTCTCTAGGGTTAAAGAAAATATTAAGATTCTACATATAGAGATACTTTAATATTATATATTAATAAAGTTCTCTCATTCAAAGTTAGATTCAAATTCAAATCGTTATTAGATTAAGTTGAACTCTTACCAACTGGACCAACTTACATTAACTTAAAAGGCTCTTATAAATACATTAAATATTTAGTTGGGTCGTGAAAAGGAGTTTCCATCATCTCTATATATATATATTTTTTAAAATTACTTAACTACAAATGTCGAATTTTATGGACAACTTAAAAGATTTTTTTACACTACAACATGTAAGTTGGGCCTAACAAATAATAAATTTATAAAATTGACACCTCTAACAATCAAAAGATTTCATTTGGTCACGAGATATTGTGCACATATCGAAGGTGGTATTCATTAATTTCCAAAAACAAATTAGATGTAAAGTGGGAAATGGAAATCATATCTTATTTTGAAATTTTTCACTTGTAGATGTGTCCAAGATTGAAATAATGTGTGGCTGTGTTTGGGGGTGGCTTTGGTTTGTTAGATAGCAACCGTGGCTGTGCCAAAGATTGCCTTCCTTTATGAGTTTGTTACGTGGCTTTTTGTCCGATATTTGATTGTTGGATATGAATTTCACAACTACTTATAAAAAGTGGATAGTTTTTTCTACTAATTTAGTCCATTACGATTGATTAATAATGATTGGAGTATCTTTTATATTTTTTTAATAAATTTTTGTTTATGAAAAAATAAAGCTATATTAATAGAATGAAAGTCTTTGAAATTTTTGGAAGCTCATTTTTGTGTGAGATATTGATCTCAATTTGAATTTGAACGTAGGGAGTGTTTGGAACTGTAGCTTAAATATTGTCTCAATTTGTATCATTAACGCAAAAACAAAGAAGATGTAAAATGAAGCAATTTCTGAAAACACGCCGCAACAACAACTTGAATAAGATTCGTATTGCTTTCACCATTTTTCCACGGTCAGTTGGAGTTGTTATTTTTGCTTGTCGATACAAAATTGATATCAATTGGAGGATCAATCATTTCAGAACTCCAGTGATATAGTAGAAATTAAAATAAATCCATATTTTTCTTGCGGTCACATGACCAAATTCATAGTGTTTAAACATACATACAAAAGAGATTTTTTTTTAATAATAATAAAAATTTGATTTTACTTTTTGATTATCTTTAAAAATAAAAATTTATGCGTGTGTCTAAAAATTATGTATTTGATTTTGTGAACTTATAAGACTATCAACTCATTGTTTGCGTACACATTGAAGTCTAAATAAATACTTTAAAAATTTCATAAATGTTTTTGTAGAGTATGACTCATAGGTAGTATCAAGTAGGTGTTTTGTTCCAACTGATTGTTGTGGGACAACTGGAGGTGCGGGAGGCAATAGTTTGTGGTATTCTTAAGTGGTATTGTTGTAATTTGAACCTTATGATTATTATTTAAGCACAACATGTATTTTGTAAATCCTAATTCATTTATTTAATAAAAGAAACTACAGTTGCTCTGTAGTCGGAGACGTATACATAATTAGCCGAACTTCGTTATCAAACGTCTTGAATTCCTATTTGCGATTTCTCTCTTTGTTTTTTTTTTTTAAGATCGTGTTGTTGTTCCAACAATTGATATTAGATGAAGACTACCTTGGTGCAAAATTTGAGGTAGCAAAGTTCAATGGAAGAGGCAACTTCACATTATAGCAATGAAGGGTTAATGATCTATTGACACAACAAAGACTTCAAAAGGTGTTGGAGGAAGAAGAAGTTGGTATCTTAAGTTACAATGTTAGACACTTTTATAAATGACCAAAGTGTTAACGTTTGTAACTTAAGAGACCAAAATATTTATTGTTTGTAACTTAATATTTTGTTTGGGAGTTTAGAAGGGAGTTGAGAGCTTTGGAGGGAGAAAAAGATAGAAAAATAGAGAGAAAAAATATCAACATTATTTAAGATAATAATTGTAGAAAAAGGTAACAGAATGATTATGATTAATATATTTTTAATTTATAAAATATTATAATAATATAGAAATTATTTAAAGAAATTTTTGAAGTCCTCAAAAATCCTCCAATACAATTTTTGAGTTCCACCAATTTAAAAGGATTTTGTATTACGAATGAAACCTAATCCCTCAAAGCTATCTCCTCTCAAATTTATTCATTGTTTCTATTTCTTCTTTTTTTTTTTTTATCGAAGCTCTCTTCTCCTCCAAACTCACAAACAAAGCTTACTAGACTAAAATAAAATAAAAATAACTTGAAAAACTAAAACTAAAGTATCTAATATTTATAATTTAAGATACCAAAATAAAACAAATAAAATTTAAAGGAATAAAAATAGCCCTTAAAAATAACTTAACAGAAACTAAAAATATAATTTAGAAGAACAAAAATATATACCAAATATTTATTTGTGTATTAATGTAGCATCACAAACAGCCAAAATGAAGCTCTATCAGATATTTATACAACAAAAGTTTAACCATAAGATTCAACATCTACGAAAGAAATACAAATTGCATTAAAAAAAAACTACAAAACAGTACTAATTGCATTAAAAAAAAACTACAAAACAGTACTAATAGGAAGAAATTCACACATAAACCGACCTAAAATTGACTCGTCCGCTCTAGTTCAAACAACCCACAAGATCTTAAATGCGAGAATTCTGGATTTTTTCACCGCTTGAAATCCAAATACTTTATTATTTAGTGTCGATGACCTTATTATGAGGATGGAATTGCATAAGGAGGCCAATAAATATGAAACTCAATCTTATAAACAACAGTAATACCCTTAAGATCAACTGGAGAAGAGGTAACATAGCCTTGCACAAACATGAAATCCTCAGTACCTCCAACTATAGGATGATCCGAAGCTTTAAGATTGTTTGTCCCCCCAACAATAGAAACAGACCCTTTATAATTCTTCAACCGAACACTTAACTTTGCAATTGAAATACTTTGAAGTCCATCAAAACTAGATGTAATAGATGTCCCTTCAGAAATTCCAACAAGTTTGGAAGATCTATTTGATGTTAATGTCAAAGGGTCTTGAAACACAAATAAAGTACCAAAAGGTGTTGTTGTTTGGGTTATTCCAGCTCCTTCTTTGATACCATTCACTATAATATACCCTGTTTTGTTTATTGTCTCATGTTGGTAAAGAGAAAAGTGAAGGGATTTTAAGTGCTTGTGGTGATGATGAGAAGAGCTAGAAGTGGATTTAAATTGAATTATGGCTAACAATGAAATAATAACAATAGCATAGTTGTGTAATGAGGATGCCATAACTATGTTTGTTACTTGTTTTAGCTATGATTATGATTAGAACTAACGAGGTGTCTCACTATATATATGTACAAAAAGTTGGTTTCTAATTTATCTTTTAATATTTGAACCAATAAAAAAAATTCTCTTTTATTTATTTATCTATTTATTGTTTTTAGTTTTTAGTGGGAGACTCGTAAAGACTTTTTGGTTCACATAATGTGACATACCAAAACTTAGCGGCATTTGCACACCTAATTAAGTCAAGGAAAACAATATATCGAATTCTAATTAATACTACCATCGGTCCGATTATAAGAAAATTTTGATAAATTTTTTTAGTCTTTTTTATAAGAAAATTTTGTGATTTTTAAGATGTATATATTATTTAAATGACTTTTGTATTCTCATATAATGTTTGTCTTTAAATATTACCAGGTGTATTTAATGTCTCATATTTTTGTATGAAAAGTATATTTATAAAAATATTTAAAAAATGATAATAATAATAATAATAAATAAGTTCATTGATATTGATGTTTTTTATTTTTATTTTTTTATTCTTATAATTGAGTTCAAATGTGGTAAATTGAAGATTGTTCGATTTTCTATTTCAACCGTCTGCACTACATCCTCTGTCTTAGACTCAGATATCGTGCATTCTCTACAACTGATGTAACGTGTGTTTTTTATTTATGTTTATTTATAAAAGATGAATCTTGTAACGTGTGTTTTATTTATAGAGACTAGTCTCTTGGTTAGGACAACTTTGTCTTGACTTAATATGGTGTAAATTTCGTTTATTTCTTGAAGAAAAAAAAAATACTCCAAATCATCACAAAATTATGTAGACTTTTGAACATTCCTACGTTGTATTTGATACTCCTTCACTCTCACCAACTAATTAAAACAAAGAAAATAAACGTGACTAAGACAGTTTCAATTCAGCCAATCACGGTGAAAACCAAACAGAACAACAACCTCATTTATTTTACTTTTCTTATTCTATCTCCTTTAGCTGTCTATCCAATGCTACCAGAGTTTCACACTTCTTTTTTAGAACATTCAAAATCAAAGTTGTCCAAGTCTTTAATTTTTTTTTTAGGCAAACTATGTAATTCAAATCCCTTGACAAACAAAATAGCAAATTCTACCACGACACTTAAATTTCCATTTTTTTTTTCTACTGTTAAAGAAGAGTGCAAATCTCTTGTCCACACCACGGATATTTTCAAAACATATATCACCCCATTACCTAACCTTTTAGACCATAGTGGGTAATACTATAAATTATATGGAAGCCATCCATTTTCACATTTATTATGGAAATAATGCTGATTATCAATCTAAATTTTGGCTATAGTAACCTGCTATTGCAATTAATTCTCCTTTTTTTTCTTTCTATTTTATAAGTAAGAACTATAACAAACTAAATTTATTTATTTAATCTAATAATAAAAAGATATATATTGAATCAGCAAGTTATAGATCCAATCTCTGCTAATATCATTAAATAGAGACAAAAATGTAAAATCACTTTAAAAATACTCAGCTATCCCTACATATTTCCTTAACTTGGACCAAGACATAATCCACTTGCCTTAAATTTTTAAAAATAAAAAAACTATACCAAGATTATGAAAAGCTCAACATTAACCGGAACAAAATATATTTACATGTAAATAGGAGGTTAAGAGCAATATTATTGAAATACAAAATTTAACATAAAATAGAACAAAAATATAATAATTTAATACTATATAAAAAATAAAATATGAATTTCACTGTATTTATACGGTCTAAACCCTAAGCTTTCATCAAGTGAGAAACTTGTCATTCAGGTGATATATATATATATATATATATTTCATGATATTTTTACATTATCTTAAAATATTTTATATAAGATAGAAAAGGATCAAATCATGTTAAATAAGTCAAATTTAGAGAATTTCTTTTAAGTTAAATATTTGTTAAAAAATAACTAGAGGACATAAATCTAACTCAGAAAAGACAAAAGTGTTAAAAAAAAATATAAATCATGCAAGTTTTCTGTCTCTTGAGCAAAAATTATATATTATAGTGTTTTTTGGCATATTTTTTTCTTGCCTTAGAAATCACCTCTTAAGTGATGCATATTCTTTTTTCTGCATATCTTTAAACAATGTTAAACTCCTCAATATATCTAACTCATTGAACAATAAAAATATGTAAATTATCGCCAATAATAACAACATTTGGATAAGTCATGCTCAGCACTATAACCTTTGATTGTAAATTAATTGCTGAAGCAAAAGAAAATTGATGGTTTTAAATATTGTTCTCCTCTAACTGCATCACTCCTAAAATCAAGCATATCTTGATATTGATGATCCTTTCGTAGATGTTTTGTATTAACTGTATTAGATAAACTAGAACCAAAAACCTCATGAATTACATTTTTAGGACTTCTTGTAGCTTAGACCTCAAATGCTTAAGGCATCTTTGAAATGATTTTTGGATCTCCTAAATCAACTAAATTCGAGTCAAAAGCTTCTTCACAATTTTTCCTAATCTGAGGGAGATTCTTGAACAACAATGATAGCGCCTAGTTTAACATTGAAGATATGATGAACAAAAATAGAGTTAACAACACAACGAGTATTGTTACCCTAAATATCTTTGTTTGTACGTTCAATTTCGACTTTGTCAAGAGCAGCAATATTTTTTTAGGCGTACTTTGTAACCAACTTCTTTACTGCTACAACATATTCAACAAAGTGAGCTATTCCATCACAATTTAAATTTTTTTGACTTTTATCAATAGAATGTCCTACAACTTTACATGATTCACAAAACAATGATAGTTTTTCATAATCAATGTAAACAAAAAATGCATACGATCTCTCAACTCTTGTAACATGTCCAAATCAACCAAAACTCGAGTGAAATGTCCCAATATTTTTGAGTTGATTGTTTCATCAAGAGATAATGGGGTGTCAATGTCTGAAGCAATTGTAAAAATGATCTTTGATGTATCACCCTTAGACATGTTAATTCTACCATGAAGGTTATTCTTGCAACTTGTCAAACCTAATTAATAATCATCTTCTTGAATTTTGATAGGGAGCGTCGACTTGTTGATACAATGTTTTGGTAACTGACTCAAAGGAATATTGCATGAATTCTTGAAAACTTGTGCAAATGATTTGAACATGAGTTGTTGAGTGTTAATCGACACAAGTGCGTTTGTTGGAGGAACGATCTTTACGGGCGTTGAATTACAAAAAACAGACCATGAAAGTGGTTTGTGTATCACGGTCATTACCTAAGCAGAATTGTAGCGGAATTGGACCAATTAAAGCACGTCAACTAAACAAGATTAATGACGAATTTGATTTAATCTCATAGCTAATTCAAAGGGTCGAAGCACTAAGTGGAGTGACAAAGAGCCTAATTATTATGGATGACAACACTATCTACACTCGCACTTACTCACCCGAACCCGTCCCAATTTTGGCGGAGAAAACTCGATTTGATTGTGTGCAGGTGCGAATTTTCTCCGAAACTAAAACTCGGGGACAGGTTTGAGGGAATTGATATCCAACCCGCATCGCTAATAATACTAATGCAAGTTTTAAATTTTATATACATATTTAATGTGTTTTTAAAATATTAAAAATTATAATTTTTTCTTTATAAAAAATATAATTTTAATTTTGTTTTTAATTTTATTACTGTATAATGATAATTATTTAATTTTATTAATTATAATAAATATGTCTTTTAACTTTATAATTTTATATATGTGAATAGATGCGGATACGAGAAAATCTGAACCTCATCATAGGTAAAAATCCGATAAAAATATAGACAAAATTATCTAATTAATCGGATGCGCAGGAGGAGGCAAAATCCACCCCGAACCTGGGTGCCATGCATGCTAATTACGGTGAATTGGGAAATAAGTAAAAAAATTACAGTGTCTTAAATATTCACAAGTGATTTTCATATTTTATTATATTTTTCAATTCATTTTTTATATGACTAATATTTATATGAAAAATTAGTACACCATTCAAGTATACACCATATATCTATATTCTATTATTTAAGTTGGTGGTTTCTTTTCATCCTGATTCACGTAAACTCCTGCAATTTCAACAATCAAATCGAATTAAAATAGAATAAAACATAAAAATGGCCTAAGATAGCGAAGCAATCTATCATGACAATAATTATGCTCTGAAATTGTAGCTGAGCAATAAGGTTACAATTAAAACTGTTTCTTTTTCTTTTCCAAGTAAAAATGGTGTCTCTGAAAGTTCAACACTCCCCACACCAAGTGTCTCAGACCAATTTCAGGCCAAAGAACTTTTGGTGCATACAAAGGGCATGCACTAGTCTGCCAAAGAAGAAAATTACTGAGTCGCGCCTCTCCCGAAGTTCGGATCAAGATATCCGGGTCAGGTGCCACTGCCATGTACATGTGTTTCTCAATATCAACTAGTTTTATAGAAGCAAACTCACCCTGCTTGAACTTTCTCTCCTTAGTTATTTCAACCATCTCGTTGCAGTATTCGATTTCAGCTTCACCGTAATTATCGCTATGTTTTTCAACATTTTGATCAAACAAAGCATCTTTCTCTCCATCACCTTCCACTCCTTTGATTGCATTTTCTTTACATGTATCATGAAAATTCAAATCAAGACCGTTTCTTTTAAGGCCATTGTTAATTCTTGTAAATTCACCGTTTGAAATTTTGTCTTCCTTGGATGTTTGAACTTCATTCCATTTATCTTTGCAGGACTCTTGAACAGCATGCACAATCTCGTCAGTCGAAGTATAGGCAATGCAAATTAAAAGAACTCTCTCTTGGTTTTGGGCGGTAACTCTCATTGCCTTTTCTGCAGCAACCCTGACAGGTTCAGTCAATAGTTGCATGTTTCCAATGAAATGTAATCTTACACCGTATTCGTTAATAATGCTTTCCTCTTGAAGCAACTCCTCGATCTTTTCTCGCATCAACTCCATGACTGTTTGAACCTCTTTAGGCTTCCTTCGGAAGTTATCGATGCTGAATGCATATACAGTTGCATACTTAATTCCCAATTCGTAACAGTATCTAAGGATGGACAAGAGAGCTGAAAAACCAGCCTTATGGCCATCACCTTCTCCCAAGTTTCTCCGCCTCGCATACCTTCGATTCCCGTCCATGATGAAAGCAACATGATTTGGCAAAGGACCGACTGATAAAACGGAAAATATGCATCTTCTTAGATAACAACATAAACCTCCAAGCAAGTGGCTTGTAATACCTCCCGCACTTTTCTGCATTGAAATGTTCAGCGACGATACTTGTAGATCGACTCTAAAATAAACCTGTATGAGAAGAAAATTTCATTATAAAATTAGCATTAGAAAAAGTTGAAACAACAACAGTTGAACATCATAATACATGCTCAAAAGAGAAACAGCTGCAGTATTTAATCTGCATCGTTAATAAGATTAAACAATAGAAATCCATAACAATTAGCTATGCAATTAGTAGTCTGGTCAATATTTAAGAAGAATAGAGTTAAAATTTGGATTAAGAAAAATATACATACATATACAAATGGCACAATCCAGGTGCCAAATAAAAAGGTGGTTCGCTTAACATGTTCTTCCCATCAACAAACGATAAATTTTTTTAGGAGTGTGTAAAACATCAGAAACTGTTACAGTGGATGAAACCACAAGCACTATAGCTGCCTTTCTTTCATCAGTTGGCAGCAGCAATAAAGCTAAATCAAAAATCCTAATGAAGACTGTTTTCATTGAGCGTTTTGAATTTTTAAGAATAATCACAGTTTTACTACACAAAATCAGCCAAGTGTCACAGATAAATACCCAATAAACATTATAAATTCATGTTCTCTGCAGATCAAGAAAGGGTGTATGTATTTCATTAGAAAGAATTAGCAGAATGAAAGAATCAAACTTGATAGAGAGCACTTAGCATTATCAACACCTATAGATAGATATACAGATTAAGAGTATAATATATGTGAAAAGTGAAAATAATCAATATTCAAAAACCCCTAATAATACTGCAAAGGGTAAAACTGGAACAAAGCAATATAGGTTGGGTGATAACTAGTGTCAATTTATCAAATACCTAAGGAGCACAAATCTAAATGAAAAAAACAAAAATCCAAAACCACACTCAATCATGAACTCTAGCCCAAGATTTCTCTACTGTTTCATAACATTCGCTCAACAGTAAATCGTTACTCAATTAATCAACAGTTGTAAAACAAATATTGGAAATTTCAATAACTTCGTAAAAAAAACAAAAATGAAGAAAATTTATTGAAACGAATCCCTAGAAAGTGTGGAATAGAAGTTGAGGAAATTACTAGTTACTAGCTTTGAAAGAAGAGACTCACGAGTACATGTGCGAGATCGAGTTCGAATTTGATCAAAGGAAAATGAAATCGAAAAATAGAAAAGAGAAAAGGTGTTGAAAATAATTGTGTGGGAGACCAAACGACTGCGTTTAGTTGTGTTTTTGGAGAAAACTGATTCACACAATCTAACGTTGGAATTCCCCGTTGAAAACAAATCTCAAACTTTCCTTGTTTTGTTTTTTTTTGGGAAATTTGGAGGTTTTTGTTTTTGTCGTATGAGATTTCTTTTTTTTTGTTTGAAAAATAAAAGTAGTGGGTGCGGAATAATCCCTCCTAATAAGGTGGTGAAGATGGCATGAGCCTTATTTTGTCGACAAAAAATTGAGTGTACTCTTGGAGTAAGAGTAAACTGCTCCCCTTTTTTATATTCCATTCTTTCAAGAAATCAAGATATAGTTAATCATATTTTTATTTTTTATATTTTAAAAATTTAAAAATATTTATTATATAAATTTTATTTTTATTTAATAAATAAAAAAAATTTAAATTTATTATTTTTTTAATATATACATTTAATGGAGGGAGTAACAATTGTGTATTATACATTAATTAAAAACTGTATTGTCAATATAAAACTGTTTTTGTTAGCTATCGCGTGTAAAACTCTTTATATGTTTGTCGGTTAAATTTTATTAAATTCTCCACCCGCTACTATTATTTTGTTTTATAAAAAAAATTAAAATAAAAAGACAAAGTCTCAATCTAAAATAGAAAAGATGTATTTATTCAAAACTTATAAGATTTACATTTGGTCTTCTTTAAATAATATTTAAAACAATATTAGTGGAATCGAGGTCCATTAGTTAACTAATCAATTAAATTAATTGTGCTTGATTTCATTCTCAATTGGGCGAGAGATGTCGGCATAAGTTATGATTTGTGAAATGTAATTGTCCTACTTTACACGTTTTGCACTCTACTATGTGACGACGTCTTTTTTTAATATTTTAGATCATGCACTTTTGGTAAGAAGTAATTCTTTTGGTAACAAGTAATTTTGGTGAACTTGTTAATATATTAAAAGTAAAAAACTTTTTATTTATAAAAACAAAATTTTGACTTAAAGATTTCAATACACAACTTCCAATATATTTTAAAAATATGTTTATCTTAGGTATTTATTAGTATTTACTTTATCTATCTCATAATAATCGTTGTATTTACAAGAAAGAACTATTCTAAAATAATTATCGATATTAGTTATTAATGCAACTTTAATTTTTTTTTATCAATTTTAGTCTCTAATTAAAACTATATGCATTACTCACAATTTATTATCCCTCCATTTTAAAACTATATGCATTAAAATTATTTTTATTATTTTTCTCTCTCATTCATTTATCATTTTTTTAATACGTGTGAAATGATCAAATACGATAATTATTTTGAGACATAAAGAGTAACTTTTATTTTAAAATATGTCCATTTTATATGTACTAGTGTTTCTAAAAAAAATTATTGTCATAGAGTTAAGATCTAACATTACATGATGAAAACGTATTTTCGAAAATAATAAAAATAATTTTTTTGATATTTTTATTGTTTTTAGAAATGTAAATATTTGTTCACTTTAAATCTCTTATCTCTTTATTAACGAGTAAAATTAATATAAATTTTAAAAATTAAAAATAGAAAATATTTTTACTGAAAAAACGTTATCTAAAAAAATACATGTTTGGGCACAAGCATAAAAAAAATAGTATTTTGACACATTCACGCAAATAAATAAAAATAAAAGAATAAAATGATGTGTATTTTTAAAATGATGTGTATTTTTACTTTACTGAATCACATGAAATTTTACTTAATTACGTCTATAAATAAAATAAAATACCTTTTATGAAAAGAGGAATTTTTATACTCAAATTGGAATTTGGAACAAAACAAACATATAGAATCTAACTTGTAATATAAATAGAAACAAATTGATAAATTTAACCTAGACTTCGAGGTATTTTTAAGAATCTCAAAACAAAAAATGAATTCTATTTATACTATGAGTATAGTATGATATTACATATTCCAATTCGATTGGATACCAAAAATAGAATTGGGGATTTCATTGGCTCCATGAGATAAAGATATAAAAAATAAAATAATCAGAAAAAATATACAATTTATTTTTGTAGCACTTTACGATTTCCATTGTTCAAAAAAGAATGAAAATTCACAAAGAAGAGAGAAATTTTTACCTATTTTTTTATAATTTTAAAATACGATTAGATTGTAGTGCGTAAAAAGACTTGGATTTATTAAACATGCATAGATCTAACTTCAGCTATAGCTATCTATATATGTCTCTTACTTTATTGCAGTCCTATTTGTTCCGGATAGCACATGTCGTGTTCATTTTTTTTTTCTATTCATTCATCAATCTATTTAATGAAAAATTGGAAGAAAAAAATGAAAGCACAAGAATTTATTGAAAAATCCCAATTCCCAATAATAAATATGGGTATTATATACGAATAAGATATCCAATTATATAATAATTGTGTAACAATAAAAATTTATGTTCTGGGGTTGACATATATTAAAAGTTACTCTTATAATTGAAATAGAGAAGGATTCAAAAAAAAAAGATTGATTGGTTATGTATTAATTTCTATTTTTTTCTTATTAAGAAAGAATAGATTCAGATTCAAGAATTATTCGGGAAGTTTTAGTTAAAGGTTACAATTTGTCCCGTTTTGAAAGGTATACGTTTGTTTTTTCAATAGAAAAAGGGAATTCAAGAAAATAGAATTTAAGATACAAACACATAAAAAAAAGAAGTTTAGAACCCCTTTATTGGGTTTTTTGAGAGTAGGGGTATTCTCCTATATTTTTTTGTATCATTTTGGCGACATGGCCGAGTGGTAAGGCGGTGGACTGCAAATCCTTTTTCCCCAGTTCAAATCCGGGTGTCGCCTGATGGACAAGAGAATAAAAATAGTTTATTCCCTTTTGTTGATACAGAAAACTATTTTTTATGCTTAATGTTTTTTAATTCTACTATAAATAAGATAAGAACTTGTTAGATGTTCTAATTGGATGTTTCGTCAATGGTGTTATGAGGGAATCTTTTTTTGACTCTGTACCAGCGATTCCACTATTATTATAAGATATTATCCAATTTTTAGTAAAAAAAAAAAAGAAAATAAAATAATACAAGAAAAATTAGTAAACAATAATGAAATAATTCATTCATATTGATAGAGATAGGAGACTAAATTTACATGGATATAGTAAGTCTTGCTTGGGCTGCTTTAATGGTAGTTTTTACATTTTCCCTTTCCCTTGTAGTATGGGGAAGAAGTGGTACTACTAATTGAGTTAAGGGATCAAACTGTCTGAATTGTTTTATAGCCGGGTTCTGGAATTTTTTAACTATTGAATTTAGTTATTTTTTAGTTATTTTATTAATACTAATTAATGAAATGCAATTCTATCTTCATTTTTAAATTCGATTATATTTCAGTGATGTAATATATTCTATCTATAATATGGAAAATACTCTTTAAATCAAACAAATATTTGAACTGTTCCCATCTTCCTATTTTGAAAGTAAAGGTAATACAAATAATTGGAAATGGATTCCTATTCCAACCGAATTCGTTTAAAGATTTATATTTCGATGAACTGGTTACCACAAATCTTTTCGAAATATGAAAAACTTTTTTATCGAATCGCCGTATCATCTATCAATTATTTAATCAATCCATTTTTTGGAATACGAAAACGATATAAATAATAAATACTTATAAAATTTCAATATATAAGATCCGTTAAAAATTTCAATTTCGACTTATAAAATTATCTATGTTTATAATTTAATTAATAACATATAAATAATTATAAAATAATTTACTTACAAAAAAAATTAATATATATAGATAGTTCTACATTATAAGATTATATGTTATATCATTAAAAATATTTCAATCCACGATTTTTTTAGTTAAAAAATTAAAAAGAGAATTAAAATTGTCAATTTATAAAATTGAAAAACTAATTTTATAGTTTAATAAAAAGAGAAATCAAAACTAGAAGTAAACACCAAAATATTTATCTGATAGGTATACATTAATGGGCTAACACTTGTAAGATTGGCATATAAAGGTGCCTTCACCAAAAAAAATATAAAGGTGCACTACATGCACAAATTTTATTTTCTTAGGAGTTTTTTTTCCTTAAAGTGACGTATTTTATTAGTAGATATGTTTTATACGTAGAAATTATTATGTTTTAATTTGTACTAACATTGAAATCCATATTTTCATCCTCCACGTTCTTGTTCATTCTAGGTAAGTATTCTTATTCTTTTTATGTTTTGTCGGAAATCATATTTAACATGGTAGTTTATACCATGGAAGTATGTCACTTAGAACTTGGACTATATAGTGTATTTTAGTATATAGAAAATAAAATAAAAATACTTTTTAAGGGCATTTTTTTCTCTTATATTATTTGACACTTCACATATTTTTGTCTTTCACCGAGTCAAATTAGTTTAATTCTTTTGTTTTCGTGGGACAATACCTATTTATTTTTGTGCGATAGTTTTAATGATTCGGTCAGTTGAATAACATCTATCTCTCTCTTCAGTTGTAGAATTCCTCTATACATAAAGGACACCTCAGTCTAAAATTACACTGAAAAATTTCAAAATCTAAGTCTTTTCTCTCTTTATCTTGCTTCATCTTAATTTTAGAATCTTAGCCGTCATATTTAAGTGTGTAATTGACAGTCATATTTGGAGGTGTAATTCTTCCTTATCCGTTATACATAAATTTTTTTACATATATGTATATTATAATTTATTAAATTCTCACTCTTTTTTATTTAATTTATATATACTATATAAGATATTTTTACATAATGAAATACAATTATTTGATGTTTAAAAATATCTGACTCGTATATTAATCATCTTAAAATAATAGACATAAATAATTGTAAATGTGCCACTGTATAAAATATTTTAATATAAATTAAAAAAAAACTAATGGAATTAAGTTATCACTCGTTCACTAATTAATAAATTAAATTAATTGTGATTCATTTCATGCTGAATTGAGCGAGAGATGTCGGCAAAACTTGGACCTCACACCACAATCATGAACCTCATTGCTAGCTGGACACTTATTCTTAGAAGTCGTACTTTAGACGTTTCTTATTCTAATTTGTATGAACATTTTTTATAATTTTTTAAACAGCACCGATATATAGTACAAAGAGTATTTCAGCAAAATGCTAACTATTTTAATGTTATTTTCCACCTTTGTATGCGTTAGTCTACTATTTAGTATTTCAGGATTGATCCATTAGACTTGAATGGTGAATTATTATTTTTTAGTACAAAAAAAATTAAAAAATTATTATTAATATTTTATGAAAAAAGGAATGCTTGTGTTTTTATTTAATTGGTCTTCCACTGAGTCAACACTTTATTTCTGATCCAGTTATTCATTCTCTGTATTTCGCTCAGTTCAGGTTTGGTCAAAACCCTATCTTGGTTCCCGGTTGTTTTGGGGCCAAGTACTTGGTCAAAACCCCGAAAATTTCGGAGTCAACCTAACCTAGAAAAATTAGGCACGATTTTAGTGTGAATCTGGTCTGATGGATCCCGAATCCCTCAAATCCAGTAGCAAATCTCCTCTATAAATAGAGGGTTCTGCTCAGTTGGAAATCACACCAAAAGCTCTCCTTTCTTCTGAGGCTTTTCTCTTCTTCTCTCTCCTTATTCTTACTTCTCCGTTTCCTTTCTTTCAAGTGGTCTTAGTACCATATTACGAGTGGCAGCCATTAGACTGCCATACTGAGGGTGTAATTCTAGAACGGTTTTTCACGGTGCAGTGAAACTTCGATACATGGTAACTGGGCTGTTTTATCTTGGGGACGACGTGGTTGATAGTCTGCCTTGCACAATTTGGGCAGTGCTGCGAAACGTCTTAAAGAGAGCGATCTAGTCCGCGACTCAACCCAGTAATATTTTCGATGGCATAAATTGTTTTTAAACTGGTTTTCAAACTCGAAACAACAGTCTTGTACGCTTAAAGTGTTTTGATTAGATGTGAAAATAAAGTTATATTTGAATTATTGTACAAGGATAACTTATTAATCTTTCCATGTTAAAAATGTGGTTCTAACTCCAACTACTTTTATACCGTTAAACTATTTAAAAATATGTTTTTTTTATCAAAACAACCCAAATAATTTGAATTACAACTTCTAAAATAATGAGATTTTGATTCTGCGATGTAAAATTTGAATTACATTTGTGCATAATTCGAATTACTTGTTTAGAATCAACCTTTCATTTATTCTCTATGAGGTATAGTTCGAATTACTCATTAAGGTAATTCGAATTAACTATTCAGAATCATCCTTTAATTTACTTTTTGTGAGGTGTATTCGAATTACATATTAAGATAATTCTAATTACACGATTAGAAATTTAGAATAGTGTTTTTATCGTGTGTTGTTTTCTCACACTCTTTAGCTTTCATATATAATCATTTTACCTCATTTTTGCAAATCGAGATAACATCGTTACTCTCTTCTCTCATCACCTCTCTCATAAAAAAATATATTTTTAAAAGTTCTAAGAACCCTTTTTTCATGGAGAAATATTCTTGAGTGATACAAGTGTTAGGATAATATTGTAAGAAGATTTGAGTGTTCAATTGATTGTGAGATTAAGTGATTGGGTTTATCATCATCTACAATCAAGGTAAAAGGAAAAGAAGATATTTCTTTTCACCTCATTTCGGAATAATTGGGGTTTTTAGGTTTCTCATTGAATTGTCAAGAATGAATGAGTTGAATCAACAATAGGTGGAGATTCAAAGTTGAAGGCTTCCTAGAGGTTGGATTTGCAGCTGTATCACTTGGAATTCATGGTGATTCTTGAAGTGATTTTCAAGAATTGAAGAACTCTTAGATTCACAAAGAGTGAAGACATTATAGCAAACGTGTTTGTACATTTGTCTCAAAGAAGTTCTTTGTTGTAAACATAAGAATTCATATTTCTCATTATTGGAAGAAATCATATCAATTGATAGGAAGATTGAACGTAGATCACAAAGCGAAGACGAATGTGATCGAACCAGGATAAATCATGGTTTTGATTCTCTTACTATTATATTACTTAATTCAATTTGTATTTAAATTTTTGTTCAAGAAGATTATACTTCTTGGTGAAAGAATTTTCTTAAATTTAAATTGTTTTCAAAAGTATATCAAAAAATCTCAAATTCAAGAAATCATAAATAAATCATAGAATTAAGTAATTGGACATTTATCTTCACTCGATTAATTCTTCGTTCTTTGCTTGGTTATTGAGTCTTATTTAAAAATTACTAAATTTAGTTTGGGTATTGACAATTCGAATGAGCAAAAGTAAATTGACTGTCTAGATCAATTTCACTGTTGACTGTTTGATTATCTCTTAATTCGATATTTGTTATTCACATTAATCGCAAAAAGTTCCTGAGTGCAATTGTTCGAATAGGCATTTACTAGAAAAAAAAAACTTAAAAATACTTTCGTTACACATTGAAATATGTTGTATCTATTCACCACCCTTCTAGATAAGGAGTCATACCAACAAAGAGTTGTGAAACTAATAATTAAAGCTTATGTGCAGAAGAACAAAAGAAGCTCAATGGAGTAAAGGAGTTTTCACTTTTTTTAAATTTTGGTTACTGAAGTTGTAATTGTGGTTACATAACAAACCTTTATATTGTAGAAAATGTAGGCCGATTAACTAAATTGCGATTAAGATGTCGTTGCGGTTGCAGGTGCCCCGCAAACCTTTACATTGCAAGAAAATACAACCAGTGCAACCTAAATTGCAGTTGTGATATTGTTGTAGACACCAAAATTTACAATATTACGACTACAATTTAAAACTTAGACTACTTTGACCTTTTAGTTTGAATTACTAAGATATTCCTATCAAAATGAAAACGTTTAGTGAGACTTTTTCTCAATCAGAGTTAAAAATAAGGTTCACTTTGATTAGTAAGTGATGTTCTCTAACAACTACGTATATTTAATTAATATATGGAGCAATATCACTAGAGAAAGTAATATGTGAATCCTTGTTTTTTCAGTTTCCTTACGTCTTCTACACATTTTCAAGTTGGAGGGGGCTAACAAACAAGAGAGAGGTGTGTGTGTTAATCGAAAGTTTTTTGGTGTAAGACGGCCATGTTCGTGCATTTCTTCAAAAGATATGTTGGAAACATCAAACATTTCCTTTTTTTAAAATGTGTTCATTTTTTATATAGGAGATGAATTTTTTACTTTGTTACATGAGAGAAAGAAAAAAAAAAGGTAAGCATAAAACGGAATAAGTCCATCAAAAAGAACGTTTCTAAAGCATCTACAAACATAGCTGAGGAAAGACAAGAGAGGGGTTCATGAATAACGATCAAACGTTCCACAACATTTGCTCCCAATTTTTCTAGAATATTTGCTTCCTTCTCGAAGAATATGGTGTAAGGAAATATTCCAATCTTTTGCCAAAAGGTCCCGAATAGCCACAAAAATGTTGGCACGATGAAATCTATCGTAACAATAGCCACCAACTGCACATCATGTAAGGAGTTTGAAAAACATAACAGTTTTTTGAAACATGTTTGCCAACATAGCTCAATGTCAACCAACAGAGCTTTGATCTCAGCATGAAACACATTATAAATACCTATATCTCAAAGGAGTCCTCATAGTTCCTAACCAAACCTCTAAAGTTTGCTTTATCTGGATTTGTAATAGCATATCATCAACATTCAAGGCCATGGTATCTGCATCACTAAACCGCATCAACTGTAAAGTTTGTTATACATTGATGTTGATAAAGACAACCTTAGTTATTTCTAGTACACCACATATTCCACATAATTAAAAGAATAATAATGCCTAAGTATATGACCAAAGCCTGTACCACTTTAATAAATAATTATTCACTTCAAAAAAGTTTATCGCCTTATTTAACAACTAAAATTAACACAAATTTTAGAAATTAAAAATAAGAAAAGGTCATTGTATATGTTAGGGGAGCAGTTACTGCAGTAACTGCTCCAAGGGCTGTTAGTAAGCCACATGTGTGGAAAGTGTATAAGAGAAGATTTAATGGATAGTTATTTGACAGTTACCTAATTGCCTAGTAGGTTTGTGGATAATTAATTGGCAGTTACATAACTACCTAGTAGGGAATAATTATATAATGTAATATGTGTGTAAAAGCAGAGGGAGGAGGAATATAATTTGTATGTTGTAGGCAAAGAGCATTTGGCACTCTGAATGAGCATTGTGCTCTATGTTAAGGGATTACTTTATCGTGTAATTCTGTTTTCTTATTCAATAAAGTCATACATTCCCTCTCTTCACTTCAACACTTCCTATTTTCAATTCTAATTATCTATCAATTGGTCTGACCTGCCGGATCGTTTAGTTAGAGAGAGAGAGAGAGAGAAAGAAACCAAATACCAGCGAATTGAATTGAACTAATGCCACCAAAGAAGATGGAAACAAAGGTGAATGAGTTGGAGACAGAAGTTGCATCACTCAAATAAACTTTGGCAGAGATGCGATTTCAAGCCGCTCAGGATCAGGAAAAACTTGTGTCGCTCATATCCCAAAGTCTTGCGAAGAAGAATGGATATTCATAAACTTCGAAGAGGAACGACCAACAAATGCAGAGTGAAACCCTTGATGAATTTCGTCAATCTGTGAAGAAGGTGGAACTCCTCTCTTTTGATGGTGAAGATCCTGCATGGTGGATAGTGCGTGCAGAGATTTACTTCAGGGTTCTTAATACAAGCCCGGAATTGAAGGTGAGTCTGGCCCAATTATGCATAGAGGGGTCAACGATTCATTTTTTCAAAGCGTTGACGGAGAAAGAAGCGGATCTGACTTGGGAGAAGTTTAAGAATGCTTTACTTGAACGTTATGGAGGGATTGGAGAAGGAAATTTGTTCGAACAACTCTCTTCGATTCAGCAAGAGGGAAGTGTAGAAGAATACATCAAAGATTTCGAGAGGCTAGTGGCGCAAGTGGACCGAATACCCGATTCACAATATTTGGGTTACTTCTTACATGGTCTTTGAGAAGGAATAAGGGGGCGATTGAGGAGTATGATAGCGATGGGGCCGGTCTCGCGCTCAAGATTGATGAACATGGCGCGGGCTGTTGAGATGGAATTTTCGGAGAAGAAACCAAATTGGGTCGGGTTGGGTAGTGCCAACCAAAGGAGTGGACTGAGAGGAGTTTTCAACTGGGTGAACCCAGAGGATGTTAGTGGGCCTCGTTTAGAGTGGGGTTATGGGAAGTCTAACAAGGAAAATGGAAATGGGTCTAGACCAAAAAATGATAACAGGGGCGATTCCATGCGTGATATGCCTCGGGACAAAAGGGTTAGGCACCTGTCGTATCATGAGTTGATGGAAAGAAGGAGGAAAGGGTTATGCTACAAGTGTGGGGGAAATTATCACCCCCAACATCAATGCCCTGACAGTCATTTTAAAGTAATGGTGATAGATGAACTTGATGAAGAAGATTGTGAGGCCAAAGTCATGGAGGATGAGAAGGAAGAAGATGAAGTCGAAAATGAAGAGGAGTACAGTAGCATGTCTTTGAGCAATATCACTGAGGTTGAAAAAAAGAGACCAATGACCATGAAATAAAGGCTAAAATCAATGGAGTGCCCATTTTACTCTTGGTTGATAATGGTGCTACTCACAATTTCATTGCTGGGAAATTGGTAAAAGCACTTGGTTGGCCCATCAAGCAAACTGAAACAATGAGTATCAAACTACGTGATGGATTTCAAACTACCACACAGGGAAAATGTCCTGATATTGAAGTTGAGGTTGGGACTACTAAATTCACCATTGAAGCTGTTATGTTTGATTTAGAAGGGGTGGACTTAATGTTGGGGATGGATTGGTTGGAAACAACAGGGAGAATGTGGGTGGATTGGAAGGAGAAAGTGATGGAATTTGAATTGAAGGGACAATGGGTCCAATTCGGAGAAGGAGGAGGTGATGCCGAGCAACCCATGGCCTTGCAAAGTTTGTTAGGGAAGTGTAAACAATTAGTGGATGGGTTACTATTATCCAAAGAGATACTTTTGCTGGCTGATGATAAGAACATTGAGTTAGGACAGCAACTAAACGCTGAATTGAGTAGGGAATTGCAAGAGCTTTTGGAATGCTATGCTGCAGTTTTCTGTGAACCCAAGGGGCTACCTCCTAGAATGGGAAAAGATCACGCTATTTGTCTAGAGGAAGGAAAAGGACCTGTGAATGTAAGGCCTTACCGATACCCACATCATCACAAAGATGAGATCGAGAAGCAAGTGCAAGGGCTATTGGAGTCCGGGGTAATCAGACTTAGTCAGAGCGCATATTCTAGCCCGGTAATTTTGGTGAAGAAGAAAGACAACACATGGAGGATGTGCATTGACTATAGAGCTTTGAACAAGGTCATTATCCCTGATAAATTCCCTATTCCAGTTATTGAGGAACTATTGGATGAACTACACGGTGCCAAATACTTCACCAAGCTCGACCTTAAATCCGGATATCATCAAGTACGAATGAAGGAGGAAGACATCCACAAGACTGCATTCAGAACTCATGAGGGCCACTACGAATTCATGGTAATGCCTTTTGGTTTGATGAATGTACCCTCCACATTTCAATCTTTAATGAATGATATTTTCAAACCAATGATGAGAAGATTTGTGTTAGTATTCTTTGATGACATTTTGATCTATAGTTCAAATTGGGAGTCCCATATGAAGCATTTGAGAGAGGTTTTGAAGGTGCTGCAGCAACATAAATTAGTGGCTAACCTTAAAAAATGTTCATTTGCTCAAGCCAAAATTGATTACCTAGGCCACATAATTTCTAAGGAGGGTGTGGATGTGAATATCAATAAAGTTCAATGTGTGCGAGAGTGGCCAGTTCCAAAGAATGTTAAGGGGGTGAGGGGATTTCTTGGTCTCACGGGTTACTATAGGAAGTTCATAAGAGACTATGGCAAGATTGCAAAACCTCTTACTGAATTAACAAAAAAAGAGGGGTTCAATTAGGGCAATGAGGCGCACAAGGCTTTTGAAGAGCTCAAAGTTCAACTCACTACTGCACCAGTTTTGGCACTCCCTAATTTCTCAAAGGAGTTTTTCATAGAGAGTGATGCATCAGGTATGGGGATCGGAGCCATTTTGATTCAACAGGACAAACCTATAGTATTCTTTAGTAAAGCTTTGGGACAGGGGAGCCTTGCCAAATCCACCTATGAGAAAGAGTTGATGGCAATAGCACTTGCTATCCAACATTAGCGACCGTACCTCCTAGGGAGGAAGTTTACAGTGTGCACCGACCACAAGAGTCTTAAACAGTTGCTTCAACAGCGAATAACCACTCATGACCAACAAAATTGGGTAGCCAAGTTATTGGGGTATTAGTTTGACATCATCTATAAGTCGGGGTTAGAAAACAAGGGTGCTCATGCCCTCTCTTGCGTTAATGAAGGACCAGAATTGATCACTATGATTCATCAATCGAGTTGGTTAGGAAGTAAGCAATTGGTAGACGAGGTACATAAAGATTCCAAGCTGTCCAAAATCATAACAGATTTGATATCGGGTCAGGAGGTAAAGAAGGGGTTCTCTTATATAAAAAGGGTATTGTTTTATAAGGGCAGTTGGTAATGTCTGAGAAATCCAAGAGCATTCTTAAAATGTTACAAGAATTTCATGAAACTCCTCAAGGGGGGCATTCTGGTGTGTACAGAACTTATAGAAGATTGGCTGCCAATTTGTTTTGGTTTGGTATGATCAAAACTGTGCAGGAGTATGTCAGAGCTTGTGATGTTTGTCAATGCCAAAAATACTTGGCTGCTGCCCCATGAGGATTGCTGCAACCTCTTAACATCCCGAATCAGATTTGGGAGGAGATATCAATGGATTTTATCACTGGACTCCCTAAGTCTAAGGGTTATGAAGCCATCCTAGTTGTTGTGGATAGACTCTCAAAATACAGCCACTTCATCCCCCTCAAGCATCCATATACAGCAAGGTTGTTAGCTGATATTTTCACAAGGGAGGTGGTACGTTTGCATGGCCTTCCAGCTTCCATTCTCAGTGACCGCGACCCAATTTTTGTGAGTTCATTTTGGAAGGAATTGTTCAAACTACAAGGTACTCAGCTGCGAATCAGCACAGCATACCATCCTCAAACTGATGGTCAAACGAAGGTGATTAACCGATGTTTGGAAACATTTCTCCGGTGTTTTACAGAAGACCAGCCTAAGCAATGGATGCAATGGCTTCCTTGGGCTGAATATTGGTATAATACCAATTTCCATGTGTCTACTGGTACCACACCATTTGAGTGTGTTTACGGACGACCTCCGCCTGTTTTGAATCGGTTCCTGCCTGGAGAAATTAAGGTGGAAGCAGTGCAAAGGGAATTGTGGGATAGGGATGAAGCCATCAAACAACTAAAGTATCAATTACAGAGGACACAAAACCAAATGCAAACTCATGCGAATAAGAAGAGGGTGGATACAGAGTTTGCCATTGGTGACTGGGTATTTCTGAAATTGCGACCTCATGGTCAAGTTACCTTGGGTGCTCGCATCTGTCCAAAATTATCTCCACGTTACTAAGGACCATTTCAGATTTTGGAGAAAGTTGGAGCAGTGGCTTATAAGCTTAAGTTGCCTGATTCATCTCGTATTCATCCGGTGTTTCATGTGTCATTATTGAAGAAAGCAGTCGGAAATTATAATGTGCAGGTCAGTTTACCTCAAGAATTGGCAAGTGACAATGCCAATAACGTAGAACCCGAATCAGTTTTGGCCAGTCGAATTGTTGCTAAGGACGGAAATACTATCCGACAAGTGCTTATCCAATGGAAGGGCCAACGAGCCGACGACGCAACATGGGAAGATGAGTTAAACATCAGAAGTCAATTTCCTACACTACGACTTGAGGACAAGTCTCCTCTTGTAGGGGGGATATTGTTAGGGGAGCAGTTACTGATGCAGTAACTGCTACAGGGGATGTTAGTAAACCACATGTGTGGAAAGTGTATAAGAGAAGATTTAATAGATAGTTATTTGGCAGTTACCTAACTGTCTAGTATGTTTGTGGATAATTAATTGGCAGTTACATAACTACCTAGTAGGGAATAATTATATAATGTAATGTGTGTGTAAAAGCAGAGGGAGGAGGAATATAATTTGTATGTTGTAGGCAGAGAGCATTTGGCACTCTGAAGGAGCATTGTGCTCTGTGTTAAGGGATTACTTTACCGTATAATTCTGTTTTCTTATTCAATAAAGTCATACATTTCCTCTCTTCACTTCAACACTTCCTATTTTCAATTCTAATTATCTATCAATATATATGTGCAATTAATATGTCATCATTTGAGGAGATTCTGGTAGAAGATTTTACCAAATCACATGCTATAGATAATTAAAGAACACATTGAGTCTATTGAAGGATGATTGTTCCATTACTCGTTATCAATCAATCGGAGGAAATGATTATTTGGAGTCATGTGTTGCGGAAAACTAATTAAATAGTAGATGATTTTGCCATGTATGGTCTTCAGTTAGATAGATTCATTAGAGTTTTCAATTTTCGTTCTATTTTTATTTCTAATGTCTTACAGACATATGTTTCTTGTGTTTTTTTTTATCTATACAGTAAAATAAAGGGTTTATATTATTGTAAGTGTCACATTTATCATTTAATGAGAATGCATAAGTTAAATTAATTTTTATATTAATAGAAACTATGCTATTATTCTTTCTTTATTTTATTTTATTTTTTTTTTATATTTTTCATCTATTCAAAGTTTTCTTTTTTAATACTCTTCTTAAAATGAAAATTACTAGTTAATTAATTATGAAAAGAATTATAAATAAAAAACACTTTTTCGTTTGAATAGATAAAATCTAGGAAGCACACAAAACAATTAGTCTTGCATAATCTTTTTTAACTTTTTTTACTCATTAACTCTTTATTTTTTTTAATTAATCTTGAATTTTATTTGACTTGATTTTCTTTTTTATTTTATTTTCATTCTCAATTTTAATATTCTCGACAACTTTTGTAATTTTCATTGTATCTACATTTTCAATTTTTTTATAAGCCTCTATATTTTCAAAGTTGATAAATAAACTTTTCCTATCCCATGCTTCTAATCACTGCAAGTACATATTGAAAATAATTTGAGTTTCAAGGAGAAGTGATATTACAAATTGTTGGGCTACCGCATGTGTTGCTAATTTTATTTAATACTAATACTTGAAATTGAATAGATCTTCTCTTTCTTCTATCTTAAAGTTGTATTCCTAATTTCCTATTTTATGATGCATTTGTATGCTTTTACTTTCAAAGTTGGCATTTGTACTTCATCTACTATATGTGTTTGTTTATTGCTATTTTAGTGTGCATTAATTATTTTATTTATCATTCTTAATTTTGTATGTTGCTCGGTGATTGTTGGTGGATTAGGAATGTAACTAATCAAAAAAATTTGGATAAGTATATTTTACTTTTTCACGTGAATAAGTCTAAACTATTAAACTATTTTTTTATGAATTTTTACATTATTTTTTTCTAATTTCTTTTTCCATGTAAGAATATTTTTGGGACATTGGTCATCTTCTATTGTTGTATTTTTTTGTCTAGAATTACTTTTTTGTTTTTGGTAGTCATGCAAATATCCTCATCAAAATCAATACGAATTATTCATTATATTTTTAAGAAGTCATCAGTAAAGAGTAAAATGTGTTTTATTTAGACTGTACTACTTTTATAAATATTAAGTTGAATAATAGCCAATACATATTGGTTTTTTTTATGGATGAGATGTAGAGCGACAAATAATCTGCGTCTGCGATGAATAATCTGATACTAAAGTCAATAGAAAATGTTTTCAAGAAAATATAAAGAGTATAAGGCAATGCACCTCAAAAAAGATGATGGAAAAAATTGTGCAACCATTTTTTTCAAAATCATCATTTTACTTATGTTCTAGAATCTTGAAAATAAAAGTAAGTTTATTATTATCAGAATTTTTCTTGATTTTCTTTTTGTCCAAAATATCACTCATTCTGATCGTTCCACTGAATTTGATGATTCTACTAGTTATTTAAATGAGAAGACCATGTATTCAAATTGTTCTCAATTGTTCACCTCACAAGTAATCGAATTATCCCAATTAACACATGATAAATGCTATATTATGATTTGATGAAGCAAGAATAACAATGTGAAGAAAAAAAGAATGAAAATCAAATAATTGAAGTGGTTATAACCAAAACAAGAGTCACAAAAGAAAGAGAAATTAAGGGAATAGTAATGTCATTAATGAAAAGAAAGAGTAATAAAGAGTTTTAAAATTAAAAAAAGGGCTACATTTTAATGTTTTTAAAACAGATAATGAAGTTTTATGTCCAAATAAAAATTTTGTAAGTTTTGTCAAAAAAAATTTAGTCCAAAAAAAATTGTACATTATTAATATCCACTTTTTATTTTTTAGATTTGTGTAAATTAGCAATTCTTATATAATTTTTCATACGCATACTAATTTTATAGATTTTTAATTTCTTTTGGGGTTATCCCCTTTTGATGGCGCAAAAATATATATATATAACAAAAGTAGGTAAAATTGTATTAGGTGTTTCTTATTTCGTTGATTAATGTTTTTTTTTCTAATACCGTGATTTAACAAGTTGTTTATACCTCAACTCATTATTATTATTATAGAATAAAAAATTATATGCTTCCTTATTGTATATATCACAAATATATTCTCAATTTATAAAAATGTGAATAATTTAACAAAAAAAAATTTATAAAATAATGTGCGACGTGTCTTTAATAAGATTATTTTCGACGGAAGAAATTTATGAAAAACAAAATAATCAATCCAACCAGGAGAAAAGAGAAAATTATTAATTTTTAATAAAAAAAATACATCTATTAAGTGAGTGATCTAGCTTATATTTGCTAATGAATCAATCAAAAAAGAATTAAACTTTTACAACTCTGTTATGCCTAGCAATACCATGATGAATTGGAGGTTGACGACGAGAATTGTGGTTTTTGGATTTGACTTGAATGGCTTCAATAATTTCCAATGACACAAGTACATCTTTCATAGAAGGACGTTGTTTAGGATCATTTTCTAAGCATTTTAGAGAAAGTTGTGCTGCTTCTATTGCTGCTTTTTGTGAGTATTGTCCTTCTATTTTACCATCCATTATGTTTTTCAATTTCTTCTTATTTGATAGAAAAGGTTTCCCCCATTCAACTAAGTTTTGTTGCCCTGTTGGTCTCTTTGTGTCCAATGCCCTCATTCCTGACAGCATTTCTAGCAATACTACACCAAACCCATACACATCACTCTTCACATATAAGTGCCCTGTCAAAGTCACAATGGATTAGACAACACTAATATACTTGTTTTTCTTATTTTATACAAATAGTTACATAAGAATTATCTTGTTTTTAATTTGTTTTTTTGGGTGAGAGAATCACTATATTCTGTGTACATTTGAGGAGAGTAATTTTTAGAGATATTTGAGATTTTTTTAAATTGAACTTTTAACTAAATAGTTAATTAAGAGACTCAAATATCTATCATTTGTGTCTCGGTGTTTGTTTTTGATTTGTTTTTGTTCTCAAATATTTCTATAAAAAATAGTGAAAACACCATATAAAATATGGGCAAATCCTCTAATCCAATAATAGAAATCTTAACACGTTCCTCCACGCCTTGGGATAAGGTATCTTAATCTCAACAAATGCAGGTACATCAATAACCAAATTTAGAATACACTTCAATATTATCTTAAAATTTGGTTTGTGACTAACTCAATCACCAAAAAGGTGATGATTTTTCAAGCATTATAAATCTTTGAAAAAAGAAACTGAAGAGATTTTTTTATAACACTTTTGCTAATTTCATATTTGTTTTTTCACTTACACCTAAATAGATTACGTGAACTAAATTCACGTAACCTACCTACATGAATTTGGTTCATGTCCACGTATGTGGTAAATTAAGTTCATGTAAATTATCTGAATTCAATTTACGTAACGTATTTTAGTATAAGTGAATAACAGAAGTGAAACTAACACCAATGTTTTTATAATTATCATTTAAAATAGAATACTTTTATATGAACACAAAGCATGGTATTTCCCTTTATTTTCATTTCCTTACTGCTTAATATATCATTTCAATCTTGGCTCACATTATGAATGTGAGTCATTATAAAGCCACAACATACACTTAAAGATGCTTCAATTGCTAATTATGTGTAGATATGATTACCTGTTGCAATGTATTCTGGAGCAGCATATCCATAAGTGCCCATCACCCTGGTAGTTACATGTGATTGTCCCCCAGAAGGCCCCAATTTAGCTAATCCAAAATCTGAAATTTTTGCATTGAAACTCTGCAGGAGACAAGATGAGTTATCAGAATGATATGTGGAATTTTGCATTAAAAAAATAACAATTTAGTTACTTCAAAAGATTATGCTTCATAAAGTAAATATCTATGCTTCATCTAGTCCACATGTCTACTATTTACATTTAACAGCACTTCAAGAGATGAGTTTGGTAGCTCAAATGGTAGAGCTAAGGAATGATCAAGTGGTTAATGAGCTTTAATGAAGGTCGAATTGATCGGATTTACCCGAGTAATCGAGTACGATCCTTTACTAGAAGGATTATTGGTCAGATTTTATTTACCTATTTGCCGACTCTAGATTATCGGGGCTTATTTACCTTATGAACCAAGGGTTAAAACCAAAAAATTAATTTGAGCTAAAGGTTAAAGGAGTTGTAGTTAAACGACCAAAATTCAAAGTCCAGTAAAAGAAAAAATATTAACATAACAACGATAAAAAAAAAAAAACAAGACTTGAAAAGAGACATTGAACAAACAAAAAAAATAACTGACCCCATCAAGTAGTATATTTGAGGCCTTAAAATCTCTGTAAATGACTTGCTTTTCTGAATCATGCAAGAAAGCCAAACCCCTAGCTGCACCAATAGCTATTTTGATTCTTGTGTTCCAAGAAAGTGGTTCAATGGTAGGATTTCCTACAAACAACACAACAGAGAAAACATATTATTATTATACTCAAATCCTCAACACCATGAATTCTCATATTATAATTGTCTTTGTTAATAATTCAAATACATACTTCTGAAGAGATGATTCTCCAAACTACCCTTTGACATGAACTCATACACAAGAAGAAGCTCTTCATCATCCCAACAGTAACCCAATAGTTTCACCAAGTTTGGGTGAGAAAGCCTTCCTAAAAAGTTTACTTCTGACTGCATTGTTCAATCAAAAATCATCACATGGGGGCATTTTTTTCATGCTTTTAAAAAAATCTGACAATAACTTTTTCTGAAAAATAATTATGACAATCTTATGAGTTAATGTGGCATTAACTATATCAATGTAAATTAGTTTTATATTTATATTAAATAATAATTTATTACTTTGTCACTTTACACAGTCAATTTTAAAATACATTTAAAAATGTAGGATGATGTATCAAATTAATCGGCTCTAATAGGATGATAGTGTAAAACTCATACATCAATCGTGCATGTCCTTAAACCTTGAATCTTATTACAGCATATTTTTCAAATTATTAAACGAAAATATTTTTCAACGGGAAAAAACTTGTAAGATTGACGCAAAAAGGTGCATTGCATGCACAAAATTTATTTTCATTGGATTTTTTTTCCTTAAAGTGACATAGTATTTTATTAGTAGATATGTTTATAAACTGAAATCTATATTTCCAACGGAAAGTATTCTTATTAATTATAACATAAGCATTTTAATAAAATTAAATTATTTCCGTATAAATTAAAAAACATACAAAAAATAAGTTAAAAACCGACATTAAAATATCATAAATTATTTTTGTAAACTCTCTTTAACAAAATCAAAAATATTATGTCAATATATAAATTCAAGAATAGTCTACTTTGCAAAATAGTCTCATTGTTATTTGCTACTTTCTACAAACAATTGTGTAAGTTACGCCTATATTAATAATAATAACTTCAAAATTAGTTTCTTCAACAACAAAAAAAACTTCAAAAATAGTCCATTTGCGAAATTGCAATGCAATGTACAATACTTGTACATCATACTCATTCAAACATAGACAAAATTAAAATAATGTTTTTTGCCATTATTCAAAGACAAAGTCAAGGGAAGTTATCACAAACAAATAACAGCTAAGATGGATCAAAATTTGTGAAAGTGAATGGTAAACGCCCGTTTTGAATAATCTATTTTGAGTCAAACATTCAATAGATTGGAAACTAAGGCTATGCATATTTTAATTTTTAATAATCCTTGACTCATGGATAACCAATGGATGGAAGAAGGACAGGTCATTGAGTGGGGCCCGCATACAATTTCCTGTCCCATTCCATGACCATCTTCTACGCTCTAGATTTTTAATTAATGTAGATTCCTAAGATACTACTACATGGCATCCTGTTAATCCAATTATATAATTAATGACAACCACATTAATCATTCGTCGGTACTCCCACGGACGACTATTATAAACAGAAAATAGTTTTATGATTATTAAGAAATTTATTTAAGTTAGATTAATTTTATACATATTATTTAAAATATAACTTAAATTTATTAAACTGTTCTTTTTTATATCAAAAACTCGACTTCTTATATTAAATATTTTTTAATTAAATAAATTAAAAATAATATATATGACATTAAATTATTTAAAAATAATTAATTTTTATTTATATTATTTACAAGATATGGTACACTTTTTGTTTATAATAGTGCCTATAATAGTACTAATACAAATTCAAATAGAAACAAAAATACACTCTTCTACATCTTCATTCAAAAAAATAAATTATGAAAGAACAAAATAATGAACACCAAATTGCTATTTAGTCCACAAAATTGTAGAATGGTGTTAATTAATTAATGTCTTAGAGATAAAATAAAATATTAGCTAACAAAGATGTATTTTTAAAAATAATGTAAAAATAATTTTTTGATATTTTTTATTATTTAAAAAAAATATACAATTGTTCCATTCAATATAGTCTATTAACAAAGAAAAATTAAAATGTTTTGATAGCACTTTTGTTTCTTATGCACCATTTCAAAAGCTAAAGTGACAATTAAAACATTAATAATCTGTTTCATCTCTTGGCCATTTAAGTTACACAAAAAATTTATATTAGTTCTTTATCTTTTTGTTTTTTTAACAAGTTAGACATTTAAATTTCTTTTGATGTGAATTTCTTCTTTATGTTTATAAATATTTATATCGATAATTATAATTTCAAACTAACAAAATTAAAACTCAAAATTCTTTTTTTTTTTTAATAAACTCATAATTTTTAACGAATTTTAATTAAAATAATCATTAAAATCGTAATATTATGTGATCAATAAAAAAGTTCAAGATTAAGATTAAACATTATAATATTTACAAACAAAGTATTAATTGTTATAAAAAAATTAAAAATTCAGATGTAATATTTTTGTGGAACTTAAATAATTACGGTGTGAATTTCGCCATAATTTATCCTGCAATTGACTAAATTAGTGATTAAATCAATAAAAAAAAAGAAACTTAGAGTTGAAATTAAACTCGCCTGCCATTCTTGAAATCCTTGAGTGCTTTCAGAATTCAATTTTTTGATGGCAACCATCATTCCAGAGCCAGGTTTAGCAGGAGTAAGATTTTTCTCATCCAACCAACCTTTATAAACTTTTCCAAATCCACCTTCACCAAGTAATGTATCATGTCTGAAATTTCTTGTAGCAGATTTCAAGTCAACAAAACTAAAAACCTTCAAATTTGGCCTTTCAAGAATTTCACCATTCGGAGAATGAAAAGAAAGAGACCCTTCAGTTGTATCCTCAATGCTTCCACTTGTTATCTCAGAAAATTGACTCTTTCCAGTATTGCTTGTAGTTGCAGAGAATCCAATAGTGCTTGTTGAACCTGAAAAAAACAGAGAAAGTGTTATTCGCTGTGAAATATGGATATCGAAACAAACACCGATTACAACACTAATAACACTTTAAAAAAATGAATTAATTGAATATAATTAATATGAGTGTAGACACTTAAGCACTTCTTCAATCAGAAGTGTAATTCTTCAATCAGAAGTGTAACAAAGTTATTCATCATAAAAAATAAAAATCATGGAAAATTGGGAAAAGGGGAATGACCCATGTGTTGATTTGGAGTGAAATTGGAAAATTGTGAAGATGGGTGTTTGAGATAGTGGAAAAGTTGAAGACTTGCCTGAGGAGAGAGGTCTGTTGAAGGAGGAAGAGGATTGAGGTGCAGAGGAGGGAAAGAGAGAGGAAAAGCAGAGACCCATGTGGAGAGATCTCTCTCTCTCTCTCTTTTTGGTGGTGTTTGCACTTGGACAAGAGAGATATAATGGGTTTTGTTGATGTTAAAGGAAGTGGTGTTCTTGTTGGAGAGAGAAGACTTTAGAGACTTGATATTTTAGAGAGAGAGAGAGAGAGAGAAAGAGGGTATTTTTCTAATTGTGTGGTCTAACAAATTTGTTTCCCTCCTCATTTGTATATTGTAGCTAGAATTGTCAAATGAATTGGGTTTGATCACTTGAATCGACCAATTTAGTTTATTTAGTTTTATCTATTTTGTTATTTGGTGTAATTTTTTTAAACTGGCCAGCTTGGTATGGGATATGCGAATGCCCACGTTTCTATTTTATTTATAAAAAATTGAAATGAAATTATAACGTAAAAATACTTTAGTCGACGCTCACCACATAATAGATAATAAAATAAAAGTAAAAGTACTTTTAGTGTCCTTTAAGTCTTTTAAATTTATTTTATTTAGATTTGATCATGTAAGTTATATTTTTTTTACAATGTTAGTCATTTATCTTAATTTTGATAAAAATTAATTAAGTTGAAAGTTTATGATCAAATTGAAACTCTATCAAATACTGCAACAATATATCTCTTATATTAATCATTTAGAAAAAACATTACTTAAATCTTATAAATGATATATATTTTTTTATTTTTTCTATAACAATTTAAACACATATAACCTTAAAAATAAGGTAATAAAAGTCTATCAATATAATAATATATTTAATTTTCTTCACATGCAAAATTATTTGGATAGTCAACATGTTTCGATTAGATCTTATCATTTTATAATAGTAATTCGAGAAAATTTTTAAACTTAAAAGACTGCATGTATTATTTAATATATGTTAATCGTGCAAACGAATGTAATTTAAAAGATCAAATCAACAACAAAAATTAAAAGTATTTTTGCTTAAAATAAAATTATAATGCATAAGATCACGAAGTAATGTCTCGTCTAATTTAAACACCATTTTAGAGGTACCAAAAAAGTCTTTTTCTAAAGTCAATCCAATAATAACTATAAAAAAAGCCATTATTTCAATCGGTAGTCCAAATTTGTTCTAATCATTTTTTTAAATTATCTCTATTTATTAGTTGTAGTGGCCAACCCGTAGCCTAGTGGCCCATTTTAAACATAGGCAAAATTGATCTCGCCAAAAAGACTTATTTGTTTTTGAAAGTTTTACCTCATACTCTCGTAATTATACTTATATTTTTATAAATTTTTTAAAATGTCAAAATTATCTATTATTATTTTTACTATTTTATCAAATTAAAATTTACTTTTTTTTATCTTCTAAAATTTTCGAGTCACAAAAAAATAAGATTTCTGGTACAGAAGATTTCTACCGAAAAACTTAAAAAACATTTTTCAAAAAAGACGCGCACAGTTAACACTACCGGAAAACTTGTCAGGAAGTTTTCTGATAACTACCAAAAAACTTGAGAGGAAGTTTTCCGAAAAAGACACATACATTTAACACTATCAGAAAACTTGACATGAAGTTTTTCGACAGTTTTTTTTTTCAATTTTTTTAATTTTTTATTTAAATTTTGATAGATATAGATAATCCACTAGTATTATATGATAAAATATGTGTTGATACTACCAACGTTTTTAAATATTACTAACTTTGGTTTATCATATAATAATAATGGATTATCCATATCTATTAAAATTTAAAAATTAAAACAAAATTAAAAAAAAAACCGAAAAACTTCCTCTCAAGTTTTTTGGTATTGTTAAATGTACGCGTATTTTTCGGAAAACTTTTTCCAAATTTTCCGGTAACTACCGAAAAACTTTCTGACAAGTTTTTCAGTAGTGATGTACACATATTTTCTAGAAAATTTTTTTTAAGTTTTCCGGTAACTACTGGAAAACTTTTATATACCGAAAATCCTGTTTTTTTGTGATCCAAAAATCTTTAGAAGATAAAAAAAAAAGTAAAATTTTAATTTTGATAAAATAGTAAAAAAAAATAGATAATTTTAGCATTTTAAAAAATTTGTAGAAGTATAAATATAATGTGGAGGTATGAAGTAAAACATTCTTCGTTTTTAGGTTCATGTTTTAAGGTCGGGTGAATACTAAAATTGGGTCAAAATACCTGACCCATTTTAGTAGTCATAATTGTAATGTATATGTATATACTTCTTTGCCTCTCAAACGTAAACAACAACAAAAATTCATATTTGATGGTCTCAAATATATGTAAAATTTGACTAATTCTATTATATTAATTTTATAATTTTCAAAATACTATTTAAAGCGAGTTGGACCTAAAGATAAAGTCACTAAAAATAAAAAATAACTGTTTTAATAAAAATGTCTCTTATTCTATTTTAAAAAACAAATTAATAAAAACAAATTTAAAATTAATATTATCTCAACAAAAGTAAAAAATAAATTGACTTTTTTATTGAGTTAAAAAGAAACATTAAACGAAATAGATTACATTAATTTAATAAATAATTTTTTATACTAAAATATCTGAAAAAATAAATTAAACAAAAAATTAGTAAGATTATTAAAATTCTATTACAAGTTTTAAAAATTGCTCTTCTAATATAATCATCTTAGACCACAATAATTGTTGGGTCAGCCTTAATTCAAAGGCAAACATAGTTTGACCAACGGAATTAAGAACTACACTAAACATAAAGTCAAAGTCCATTTAGCTATACAAAGGTTAGAACACATATAATTGTACTCTCTTTTTATAGTTTCAAATGCTTTGTATTCTTCTTTATGATTAGGGCCGACAAGAGTATATTGAACACACAGATCACCACTTCTCATGTCGTTTAGTTACAGGCATTTAAAGAAAGATAAATTTGATTAACATTTTATCGAGTTAGAGACTATATTTAAAATATGCATATTCTCAAAGATCAAATTAACGGTGTCCTACAAAGTATGTGATCATTTTTGTTGCCAACAATATACTATATTTGAGCGTTAACACCCTCTTTTGCACCCAAAAAAAATGAGCATTAACAATAAGGATAGATTTGAAAAACGTTTTTCAAAGTCGATGATGAAATTGAATTATTAATATTCTTATGGATAAAACTGAGAACATCCTACAAAGTTAAAGATTATTTTAATGGTTTACTCTCGAGATAATTGGAGACAATTTTAAAGCACACATATATTATTTATTAATTAATAATTATGTTAGATCGAGTTCATCAAGTTAAAACTAGTTTTAGCTGATGATCCAATCTAAAAGTTATTGTTGATGATATTTAAAATCGTAGTTAATTGTGTTTAGTAGGTTTTAATGAGTTGAAATATTGTATTTATATTCATTAACCATCTACTTAGTTTGTATAAAAAAATTAATTGTCTATTTAATGTAATTAACTATGTATTTGATAATCTTCTTAATTGTTATCCACATTTATTGTCAAATTTGTATCAAAATAACACAATCAGATTTTTTGTCTACAATTTTTCCTTTGGCTATGTAGGGCTCTACACCGTGTTGTATATATTTGCAACTTTAAATGATAATATTTTTACATCCAAGCTCACCAAATTGTATTCTTTTGCAAATTTTTCATTCTCGGTGTTAATTGTGTACATATATGATAAATAATGAGCAAAAGTTATCAATTAACCCATACAAATGAGGTAATTTAGATAACAATTATTTGATGTAAAAAAGCATAAATATAGGTTTATCACATTACTGCATGGCAACACTATGTCAACTGAAACAGAAACTGGAAGAACATGTTTGGTATCTCTCTGGCTGTTAATCTATAAATAAATAAATAAATAAATAAATCAAAGGTGAGGAAACTGGCAAAGTAATTGACCAAACTTTGACTGCAACGTTATGTAATGTGTGCAATTAAATTTGTCAAAGGCAGCTAGTGGACTATGACATATCAAATGCAGCATTCAACTAGTTACGTTTTTTTTTTATTGTCAAAAAACTAGTTACGTTTTTATTATTATTGAAAAACTCAACTCATTGATGCTCATTAAATTAATTTTGCAGTGAAGAAGTTTTGATTTCACACGCCACCTAATGGACCACCAGAAAATGTTTTATAGGAAACTTTATCACGTACATTTAGAATATTTTATATTAAAAGATAAAAAATTTATATTAAAAATTGTGCACTTATATTTCTTAAAAATTGTTTTTTTTTTTAAATATAATTATTATTAATGGATTACTTAGCATATGCCTTTAAAGCATGACACATATTAGCATCACACTTCCATATATTGCAACACCAATTAGTTGTTTATGCCTATCAATTATTAATTATTACATATGATCCACGTTGGCTTTACATAATCTTCTCCGGATCAATACAAACTTAAGTCCAGTTTAAAAGCATAAGACGAGAAGGATTAAGCTACTTAATTCTAATATATATATAATAAATTAAAAGGGCTTGTTTGACCATTAGACAAATAAGCATAGCTGTATTGATTTTCAGTATCAAATCAAATCACATATTTCTCCATGTTTGAATTTCAGTCGGATGCTGAATTTAAAAAATATAACCAAATATTTAATGTATTGGGTATGACAAAGCACAAGAAAAGTAATTAAAAAAAAAAGAGCAAAACAAAACAAAGGTTTTTTTCTTACAACCGGAAAGTTAATTAATGTAAAAAAATTAACTCCATCCTAATTATCTCCTATTCATCTAATTGGTTGTACCAAGCATGTGGTAAATTATTCCATCAATAAAAATGATAAATTCTAAATAAATAAAATATTGTATATTATAAAATAAACAAAACATACGATATCATATATAATAAAAACAAAAAAAAATGTGTTTAAATTATAATTTAAAATAGATGTCATAAATAAATTATGTTATTTGGTATAGTTGATTACACATTACAAAAAACTTCATGATAAACTACATTAACAGTCTAGTCACATATTTGTTCATCGTCATTTAGAATAAGCAACTTTAGACTTTTTTGGATGTGGCTCTAGTTACAGCCACATATATTGCTCATGTGTTAAAACTGGTTAGGAATATATATGACAACATGAGAAAGTGATTGACCCTGACTCTTATTAATTTTCATTGCGAAAGAAAGAGTCAACTGAAATGGTTTCCTCATAAACTTAAATGGTAAACATGTATCACTCAAAACCATATTCATTATTGGAATTAGAATTTTTATCGTCTGCGGTTTTTCTTCTGATGATATTTGCCCCTAATAAATTTTTGCCCAAGTTAGTGATGGTAATTTTTGTTCTGTTACACAACTCAACAACTTGATTAATATTCCTCATTAACATTGTAATACAACCTACTTTAAGTGTTAGCTTGTGATTTGAAATACCTGAACACTTAATATCGTTGAGGAATTTAGTAGAGAACAACTGACTTTGTAGATCATTAAAATCAGATTAAATTTTAAATCTGATCTCAAATATTACTTTTCTTCACCTGGAGCAAGAATCCCTCGTTCCTAAAAAAGCACGTAACCGCATATTGGTCGTCAACCTCAAAACTTTACAATACTTCCATAAGATCGAAGTGTTGATGGAAGCAGTAAGTATGTCTGATCTCGAACCTCTTCGAACTACATGCAATATCTATCTAAAATCACCATATAATACAACTGAAATTCCACTAAATGGTTTGTGTTTGTTGTCTACCCCATCAAACGACATTATGTCGCACATTAATATGTCAAATGCTTCAAAGCAGTATATGTTCAGCATTGGTGTTTTATCCCATATAATCAATTTGGTTTGCCTAAATAGTTTAGTTTTGTCATCTCTTTTATTAATACCACATATCGACTCTTCGTTAATCTCCAAAGGAATATTTAACGTAGAATGAGATGTACGACCGCCTGGTAGTAACAATGATGCAATGCCACTTAAGACCACATTAAGGACTATGAATCCTTTAGAACACAGATCTACATACAATGTCTTCTAGATAAAAGTTTTCCCCATTCCTCCATAATCGTATAAGAAGAAAAATCCTCCACATTCAAACTCCACATAACCAACAATTTGATCATATACACTTTGTTCAGTTATAACATGTTTATAAATTCAGAATGATACCTAACCAACTCATCCCTATCATAATTGAGTTGGTATGCAACAAATTTATTGCCTAAATCATCTCCAACTGACATATTTAGTATTGACATGGATTTAAAATTCTTAAGAGACCTTCTGTTTTTGTGCAACAAACTCTTTATTTCAACTAAACAAAGATTTTTCGATTGTTCCTCGCGAAATTGAAAAGCCATAAAAAAGTTAATTAATGTAAAAAAATTGACTCCATTCTAGATATCTCTTATTCATCTAATGACTTTCCTTCTTCTAATTGCCTATAATCCTAATTTTCCTTTTTTATAATATATAATTCGAATTTTCCTCATTTAGTGTTTCAACCCCGAACAATCGCACTTAGTTGGTGTCAACTTAAATAGGCAAAAACAATGTGCCAAGCTAATTATACATATTTCAAGGTTGTTAAGAGCGCAAATTAACTCATGGAGTCGTACAATTCGACGAGTTTAGTTTGGAATTCAAGTCGCTCAGTGGTAATCTCGAATTTGAGTAAACTCGCACACGTAACCAAGTTCACCGAAAATGGATTGAAGGACTTCGAAAATAAAGGACGAGAAAAGAGAATGGAGGGGAGGAAACTCTACTTTAATGGATAGAAGTTTATTTTGACTGTATATGTATAAACACTATACTACTACAAAATTATTCATTCAAACAAATAAATAATGGCCAAATACCACACATAAATATTGAAGTTTAGAAAAGCCTACCATGACACGAGAACTTGCAGGGTCTACACAAATTTTACCTTCCACATACTAAGCCACATATTTGAAGGCTCTTTCTATTAATAATCAATTAATGCATCCATTACAGACATTCAAATATAACCACCGCCAAGTTTTGAGCTAGTATTCCATCTAAAACTAAGAACATTGTAATAAAATAATGCAGAATAAAAAGATTGAAAACCTAAAACAAGATGCACAATCCCTGACAAAATATCTCATTTACTGCCTTGATCTTGACTCTGCCCGTCTGGCTTCATCGGGAGTAGAAGGAAACAGTTCCACATACCTTGATCCAATGGTCATTTTATCCTTGCACATTGCCCTCTTAGCCTCGTCTGGCGATACAAACTCTACATATGCCTCTCCAGTAGCTTTACCATCTGGGCGACATGCAATGTGTACCCTATCTTCTATCAGCTTGTAATCTTTAAAAAACTCAATAATTTGAGATTTGGTCACCATGAACGGAAGTCCGCGCATCTTCAATATCTCAGTGTATTCCATTTGGTCTTTATCACTGAACCTCTTGGACCGCGAGGGAGGAGGACTTCCATGATAATCATTGTCATATATTCCTTCGTAAGTGACCTCAGCAGCAACAGCATTGTAATAATCCTGCTTCTTACACCTAAAGACTTCCACATATCTGCGACCCATGTTCTGCCGATCCCTCTGTAAAGCAAACTCAATCTGCATTGCTCCTGCAAAGACTACAAAGGCCTCTCCAGAGAACCGTCCGTTCTTGTTGACCAGCAACACATCGACAATGGTCAGTCCAGCAAAGAATTTCAAAATGTCAATGTCTGTGCAGTTAAACGGAAGCCCCCTGAGACGAACGACAGGAAAAGGAGGAGGGGGCTGGAAGCCACCAGCATATCCATAAGGTTGAAAGATGCCTGTTCCGCTGCTCACTGCGAAGTATGGATTGGATTCCATCATTCTTTGTCTCTTTGAGCCAACCTCGTACCCGTCCGAAACCCCCCCGCTTCCCAACATTGCCCTTCAAATTTCCATACCCAAAAAAAAAAATCCCCCACTCAACATGTTAATAAAGCCAATCCCAACCCATGTTTCCCTGATACTTAATTTCAATTCCTATCGTCATAAATTTTATCATATTCATCACAGCTCCAAAAACAAAACATCATTTTTTAAAAAGTAACAAGACAACGACCAGCTAAACCAATAGAATGTACAATGGATGGACCACAATCACATTATTTTCTTTGAAAAAAATTTGATCAGTTAACATCCAAGACACAAACCATTAGTTAGACATAACACTGAACATAGCACATATGCAAAACAACATCAAAAAGAAAAGAAAAGAAAAAGTCTTGCAAAGGAAGCAGCTCAAGGTTAATATAATAGCAGAACAATATGCCTAACGCCAGACTAACAAAGCTAGGAAGGTTAATTAATTAAAGAAAATTATGAAAAAGCAACACAAACAAAAAGTAAGAAAGCTATCATATTATATATTCCATATTTTCAAGATTAAAAGAAAGTTGTCTATATGCGTGTGGCAACAAGTGTGACAATACAGTACCTACTGATCCTAATCACATGGTTGAAAGAAGCCCAAGAAAATTGTATATGCCCCCAGATTTTTCACATTTTCACAGCAAAATTCATTAGCAGAGAAAGCTTTTAACAAAATAAAATGATAAAACCCTTATATCATGGTATAGGATATAAATTATTTAAAATACATAGCTATACACACGAAATTGAAGACAAAATCCGAAACTCTGAAAGAATTTTCCTAGCATAGACCTTATTAGTATTTCTATATTTTCTATCTTAACTAAAAATTTATCATGCACCAATGAATCACAATACCAAAGTTAATCAATCATCTAAATATGAATAAGTGATATACACAAACAAACAAAAAAATAAAAATCTTGAATAACTTCAATTCCCACACACGAATACGATTCTTAATCATAAAGATCACCGCAGAAAAATCAAACCCCAAAAAGGTAACAAAAAACCACATTCGAAGCTATAAGAAACGATAAAAAAGAATTAGAGGAAGATGAAGTTTAGGAAACTTACCCCCTCGGTCCGTACATGTTTCCACGATCGCCGAAGGATCGGGCGAACGGGGAATCGGCCGATGGAGGAAAACGATACGGATCCAGCGGTGCGATTCTGAGAACGAAACGTGGTTGAATTGAAAATCGTGACGTCAGAAGAAAACCCTAACTAGGGTTGCGAAAACGGGTTCAACGAGCGAGCTTCTTCGCGGAACGGAACACTGCGCACCCTTTTCAAGTTGAGTGTCTTATTTATTATATCTTTTTTCTGCGTCAAAAAAAAAATATATTTATTCTTAGATTTAAAAGAAGTATAAAATTATTTTACAAAACAAACAATAATTAAATCTCTCCACATCAATAAAAATTTTAAATAATTTTTTAATATGACATATTTGATGATTATAATTCAACCAATATTGTAAAATTATTTTACAATCCTAAACCTTGAAACTTTACTTTTTTTTTT